>JAKWJA010002494.1:36624709-36694587 GCA_027704765.1 Solanum habrochaites
GAGGGTGGGGATAAAACGATAACAATGATGTATAATATAGGATGAATGGTGTTTCACAACGTTGCAAAATAAAATGTTTGTGATAAGTACACATGATTATTGGATGCTAAGAGTCATTATGATACCATGGCGGCAATAAAATTTCACAAAAAAGGGGGTGTGAACAATATTGGTCTGATTCAATTAAAAGATCATGTAAATAAGATGCAAACAAATAATAAACTAAAAAATAAATGGTGTGTGGGCGTATACGTTGAGTGATTCCCAACTGTAGATAACAGTAGAAGTTCTGTATAAAGTTTTTTGGGAAAGAAGGTGTGGAAGGTTAGGTGGGTCCAATTAAGAAAGACTAGATCCATGGCCTAATACAGAGGAACTAATTAGGAAAAATTCACAATTAAACAAAGGACATGTAAACGATAATTAAATAAATGCTTAGAAAACTGTTGGTCGTAATACCTTAAATAAGGTGTACCCGAAGGTCGGGGTCAATACAGGAAGGTGTAATCGGGAAATCGAGGAAATAGCTGGAGGTACAAATAAATAAAAAAAAAATATAGAACCGTTAAAATGCGGCAGAAAATTCACTAAAAAAAAAGGCCTGTCAAAGATGAGGGCGGATGTGATACATAAAAAATAGGTGGTGACTGAAAAGACTGATGGATGGGGGTTGTTCACGACGGGAGGCGATGGGATAGGAGTTCCCTGGGGACTAGGCTCTTCCTCGATAATTGTTCTTGGTACAGGTAAAGAAAAATTATTCGATGAAACTCGCCGGGAAGCGTGGGTTGGTGAATCATAGGGGGCTAAAAAAATGCACACAAAAAGAAAAAATTGAGGGGAATTGTGGCGCGTGTAAAGTTCTAAAAAAGGTGTCAGAAAAAAATGCAGAATGGAGCGAAAAAAAATGTGTGTGGAAAAAACTTCAAGTTGTTGCCACAGGTCCCAACAAATACAGAGATATGGTCTCCTAATTATATTTTTAAGAAAAAAAAATTAGTTAAATAGGGTCAAGCGCAAACATACCCAAATGACTAGGAGATGCCAGCCTGAAATTGAGGAATAATGGTGTGGATTGGCATAAAATCGGGAAGGGGATAACGTGTAGAGAAATGCGATAAATAGAACATTAAGGGATGTAAAATGGATATAGGGAAGGAGCCGAACGATGTGACTGGGATTTGCGCTTCTTCAAACGGCTAGAGATATTAAAATTTGGCGGATAAAAAAAATGTGAGAAGGGTGAAAGCGTGATGTGTAAAATTCAAACCTCCGCCAACATCTCAAGGTAAAAAAAAGAGGCGTCACATCATAAAAAGAGTAAATTTTTTTTACAAAACATAAAAAAGATTTTGGAGGGTGTTACATACTCCGTGAAGGCGAATAGACTACATATGACAAAGGAGAGTTAAGTAATGTTTGCGACAATCGTGGAGTATGGAAGGGACAGGAAAGGGAATGTGAAAATAATGGTGTGAGTTGTACAGATGGACATTGTTACCATGCGATTCAATAGCAGGGGGGGAAGAATCCTCAAAAAAGAGTTTGAAAGATGAATAAAAAATTTATGGGTGCTAAATACGAAAAATATAACCAGAATTTAATGAGCTAATCCACATAAAAAAGAAATATAAAGAAATGTTGTAGCCATGTCGAAAACCAGGGAATAAGAGTCTAAAGCAAAAAATACGAGAATGAAAAAAGGCTTGGAAGAACAAAGGTATGAATATCACATAAGAGTATTCACCAAAGAACTCAATCCGTAAAAGGTCTTAGTAATAAAAGTGTAATTCCAGAAACAAAATTTGTGGTATTGCATCCGACGCGGCAGATCAATGGCTAAATCACACACACCAAACAAACGAGGAATTTGCTCGTTCCGAAAAAGGGTCTGTGTACGTGGAAATGGATGTGAAAAAACATGATGTGAGTATATATGATAATTTCCCAACTCAATACGGAGTCCTCCGTTAAAATATTTTGAGCAAAAAATTATGGTGTGTAGGGCCAGCCAAATTATGGGCTATTAACAAAAACTTCAGGAATTTTGGTGTGAGTCCTTAAAACAACCTCTGATAAGAAAGAGCATGAAAGGAATGATATGAGTATATCTGATGTTTCCTAACTCAATAGGAGATCACCATAAAGCTTTTTGAGAAAAATATTTTTGGTGCGTCGTGGTGCCATGATCTGTGGTCTAATGCACATGAAAAATTGAGGAATTAAAGATTCCTACTAAAGGGCATGTAGAGGGAAAACGACATGAATAATGGTATGAGTATACATGAAGGTTCCTTACCTTAATACGAAGGTGCGCATAAAGTTTTGTGAGAAAAAAGTTTGAGGTTCTCGGACGCCATAATCCTGAGCTCCGTTAATAAATTACAAAAAAATTTATGAATTTGTGTGATTTCCTAAAAAGGCATTATATGTGGAATTGGCGGAATAACGGTGTAATATATAGAATAATATAATATATATTAGAGTTTCAAGAACTCAATTTAGAGGGCCCTCAACTCCGCATAATGTGATTGAGAAAAAAAAGTTAGGGGTTATTCGGCGTTGTGGATCTGGGCCGCACACAAACCATTGAGGAATATTTGCCTCATTTCTAAAAAAGAGCTGTCTAGATTTGGAAATAGGCGTGAAAAAATGTGTGAAAAAACCATTTTTTGAGAAAAAGAATTAGGGATGCCAGGGTCGCCAAATCCATAGGTTATCATCCTAAAATTGAGGAATTGCATACTTCTCTAAAATAAGGCTGTAAATGCAAAAATAGAACATTAAAAAATGTTGTGAGTATACACGAAAAATTGGGGATTTTCACAATTCCTAAAAAGGGAATAAGATATTCAATTGGCCGTGGTAAAATGATATGAGTAACGTGATTATTCCCCAACTCATTAGAGGTCCCCCCATAATTTTTTTTGAAAATTAATTTTGGGTGCTACATGCGCCAAATTTTTGGGCTAATTAATACACACGAAAAATTGAGAAATTTACGCGATCACTATAAATGGTCACGTAAATGTGGAAGTGGGTGTGAAAAAATGGTGTGGTATACAATATTGTTACCTAGTTCAATATGGAGGTCCTCAAAAAAAATTGAGTAAAAAATTTTGGGTGCTCCGGATGCCAGATCTACGAGCTAATACACACGAAAAAATAAGAAATTTGCGCGATTTCAAAAAGAGGTCTAGCAAATACGAAAGTGGGCTTGAAAAAATTGTGTGGATAAACGTGATAGTTGTAGTTCCCAAACTCAATACGTAGGTCTTGATAAAGTTTTTTCAGAAACAAATTTGGGTACTCCGGGCGCCATATCAATGGCTAGTACACACAAAACTGAGGAATTTGCGAGATTCCTAAAAAGGGCCTGTAATTATTGAAATGGGTTTGAAAAATCGTTGTGTGCTTTAAGGCCTAGTTCCCTGGGCTAATATTACATAGAAAAATTGTGAGTCTTTTGCGCGTTTATTCACAAAAGTACATGTAATGCAAAAATGAGTGACAAACAATGAAGCGAGTATATTATATCACCAACTCATACGGAGGATCCTCCTAAAATTTTTTTGAAAATACAATTTTTGGTTTCTAACTTGCCCGCCATAGTAAAGGAAGGAAAGAAAAAACCCTCGCCACCCCACCGCCCACCCCCTCCTCCCCTATCCATTTCCATACACACGCCCAATTAAAATTCCACTTCATATATTCCTCTTTCCTTTCCATTCACCTCTGAACTTGAAAACAATAGTAACGATTATAATGTTTTTCCCCAACTCACTTCAAAGTTTCTTATAATTTTTTTTATCACACAATGGGTGCTCGCCTGGCACTATAATCAAATAGGCTAATACACACAATATTGAGGTATTTATATGATTCCCAAATAAGCCCTTTAGATGCGGAACTGTGGCATGGAAAACATTGTATGAGATACATATGTTTTTCTCCAACCCATACGGTAAGTCCTCTTAACGTTTTTGAGAAAATTTGGGTGCTCTCGACGCTAGATCCTACGCTAATATAATGAAAATTGAGGAAATTTGTGTGAATCCTTAAAAGGGTCTATTAAAATGATGACCTGATGACTTGAAAAAATTTTGTGTAATATATGTATGGTTCCCAAACTTAATCGAGGTCGTCATAATATTTTTTTTGTAGAAAACTTGTTTGGGTGCATTTGGCGCTAGATCCTGGTGCAAAGACACACGAAAATTGAGGATTTGTGCAATTCTTAAAAATGGTCGTTAGATGCGGCAATGATCTTGAAATAGGGTTTGATTATAGCTGTTTGGTTCCCGATCATACGTCGGTTTTCCTCATAATTTCTTTAGAATAAAATCATTGGTGCTCTGGGCTCCCGAACTGTTGGCTAATCCATAACAATTGAGAATTTGTGGTGATTCCTAAGGGCTTGTAATGCGAAATGTGAATTTAAAAAATGGTGCGAGTATATACGTGAGTGTACCCACCTCAAATAGAGGTCTCATACAGCTTTTGATATTAAATTTGGGTGCTTCGAGCGTCCAGACACTGGGCTAATTCACTACGACGAAAATAAATAATTCGCGTGATTCCCAAAGGCTGGTAGATACAAAAATGACATGAAAAATTTGTGTGAGTATGTGATATTTTTACCCCTCCCATACGAGGTGTTAATAAATTATTTTGAGAAAAGGAAGATTTTTAGGTTCTCTAAGTGTCAGATCCATTGCTATACACATTAAAAATTGAGAAATTATCGATTTTCTAAAGGAACATTAAATACGGAAATAACGTGTGAAAAAGATGTGAGCAATGTGATGATTTTCCCAACTAATCTAACTCAACAGAAAATATGACCATATCCCGTTAAAACCTAATTTCCTTTATCATCTATGATATTAATATCTTATAGTTCTCTTTTTGGTTATCCAGAAACTATTTACTTTCCTCAAATGTGGATTCCTTAAAAAAAAAACCTTGGGATTATAGATATGCTTTAACACATTTGCAATTTTAATATAAGAATATGCAATGCAATATTGGTCAAGTTTGTGCAAAACCTTGAAGAACTCCTTAGACTTTCTAATCCTATGTTCATATATAAATCCGTTAAAATAAGTCATTTTAAAATTCGAACAAGCCTTAATTGAATCAATTTACAAACACGAGAAGGAACTAATAATGTTTTTTGGAGCACGAATATGTTATGGATCGAAATAATCAGGTGTATGCGGAAGACTTATCAATAGCAAACCTCGAACGACCAACTAGTACGAAGCTAACGATAAATACAACCAAAAAGACACAAAGATACATGGGAGGTTTTCGCACAGTGATAACAGATCAAGCTTGTGACCCATAATTATCTCCCTAACCACAACTCTCAAGCCCCTTAGACTACATTGTGATGTTGATTAATTAGAAGGACAGCCTCTATTTATATAGTTCTAAAAACCGTTTCCTACCAAAAAGGATTAGTCAATGCCAAAAAAAAAATTTCCTAAAGGAAAACCTATTTATGGTTAAGAAATCATGGCAAATAAATCTTAACAGAATCATCAAGTACTTTAATTTTGTAATTCGTACTTATAGTAGTTTGTATTTTAAAGTGTGTTTATATCTTATTGTTGTCTAAGATTACAATTTTTTTTTAAGCAAGACTAATCCCTTTCAACGATGAAATTTTGATATATTACAGAAGAATCCATTTATCCCACAATCGCAATAGGGAGATGGAGACAGAGGAGGAGGTAAATTATTGGGCCAAGTAGGATAAAATAACATACTTACCCTGGACGGGTCAATGGTTTGATCATGAAGGCCATTTGCCTAGGCTTATTTGGAAAAACCCCCTCCATTGCATTTTGGAGGGTACGTTTGCCTATTGCTAAGATCGGCCCAAGTAGTGCGAGCCACGTCATAATTGTTGCTGAAACGGCTTGCGTTCGCCGCGGGTGCCCCTGCCAATTCTAGTTTAAAATCTTTGGGTTGGGCTGTAGATCTCAATAATACATGTGTTGCCCGAGGAACTCTTTAGCCCAGCGTGGTGTTGAACATATACATCAATCCTGCATATGAACCTACTGCTAAGTAGTTTTACTGGAACCTATGCTAAACTACAAAGGTAAGAACATGAGCAAACTTAGTAAATTATATACATGAACATTCACAATTTGTAGTTTTCTTCTAAGACCTAAAAAGTACTTTTTATAAGAAACCTGCACCATAGGAGTATTTTGTTTTTTGTGCGTTTTTAATATTAAGTTATTTATAAGTATGTTAGAATTGAGTTGAACAATTAAATCTCTCATATATAACCTTTTTCATTTTAATGAATTCCTTTATTTAAAGTCTTCGCCTATAAGAGCAAAGACATTAAGTTTTCTATTCCTCTTCTCTCCTTAAATTCATTAATTTATATAAAGTGAAGGATAATCACTGGTGGGTGCTCGTATATTTTTTCTCTTTGTCTGTAACATGTGGTTGGTACATAATTTTGCATTGTGAAAATACTATCATCTATTGAAAATTTGTATTTAACTACTATTGCCCCATAATTTAGTATTTTAAATAGTTTTTATGAGCAAATGATTATAACTTTTCGCTAATTTTTATATAGCTCATCCATAGGTTCTTCAAATAAGTGTATCATCTCCCAACACTAGAAGACTATTATTAAACTAGTGTAATCAAAAACATTTTTTAAAAATATTCGTGGATAGAATATCTATCGCAACTAATTTATGAATAGTCACAAAAGAATTTAATTTGTTTTTGCTAGGAATTGACTTATTTAAAAATTTAGGTTTGTTACATTTACAGACCATTTAATTTACATAAATTTTCTTTGGCATATTCAAATATAATAAAAATAGTAAAAACAATTCATATATTAGAGATGAGTAATGGATGGTTTGTCCTTTTTTTTGCCTGAAAGGATTAGTGTTAAAAGAATTTATACCTAGTTTAAAATGTAATGGAGAGTTATTCCTTCAATCTGTTTGTGTAAAATTAAATTTTGTGAAATATTTATTTTAATCTTTGAGAGCATGTTAATAACATTAAGCTAAAAGTAATAATATGAAATAAAAAAGTTTAAAAAAATAAAGAATTTTTTTCTATTTACAAAGTGTCATCCAATATGCATAATTTTTTCTAATTAGACAATATGCCAGTTTTGTTAACAGTGGGCTGTCACTTGGCAACATCGTGATACTCTATCTACTATCTACCCTTACTTATTAGGAGATTTTATATGCGTGATTGTTTCCCCCCAACTCCATATCGAGCTCCTCTAAGTTTTTTTTTAAAATAAATATTTTGGGTTTTACATGCTCCTTGTGCTATAATACATACGAAAATTAAGAATTTGCGCGTACTATTGTGAAATGGCGGAAAAGGGATTGAAAATATGGTGTGAGTTTACATATTGTTACCCAATCTCAATACGGATGTTCCTCAAAAAAATTTGAGGATAAAATTTTTGGGTGCTCCGATTTCAGATTTAGGAGCATTAACACACAAAAAAATTAAAGAATTTGTGTGCAATTCCAAGAAGAGGTCTAGCCAATGCGAGAATAGACTTGAAAAAAGGTATAATATACGTATATCCCAAACCAATCTTAGGTCTTGATACAGTGGTTTCCAGAAACAAATGTGGGTGCCCCAGGCGGCAGATCAATGGTAGTACACACAAAAATGAGGATTTGCGCGATTCCTAAAAAGGGCCTGTAATTTGTGGAAAGGGATTTGAAAAAAAATCATTAGTATATATGATGGGTTTTCCCAACTCAATAAGGAGTCTGTAAAATCTTTTGAGAAAAAAAATATAGGGTGGTGGCACGCAAACTTGCGCCTAATTAAACACAAAAATTTTAGGACTTTTGTGATGCCTTAAAAAACCTCTAGTACGAAAATGAGCAGAAGGAATATATGATATATGTGATTGTTTTTTTTTTCCCAACTCAATACGGAGGTGTCACCATAAAGCTTTTTGAGAAAAATATTTTTGGTGCTTCGGTTGCCTAATCCGTGGTCTAATGCCATTAAACTTGAGGAGTTAGAAGATTCCAACAAAAGGCATAGATGGAGACATGACGTGAAAAATAATGGTAGTGTATACGTAAGGTTCCTCAACTCACTACGGACGGTTCCATAAGTTTTGTGAGAAAAATGTTTTGAGGTGCTTCGGGACGGCATATCCATATCTCATTAAATAATACAAAAATTATGAATTTTTGCGATTCCTAAAAAGGGCATGTAAATTGTGGAAATTTGCGTTAAATAATGGTGATTTATATAGTTTCAGAACTCAATATAGAGGTCCTCAACTCCTCAATACTGTTTTATTGAGAAAAAAATTAAGGGGTGCTTCGGCGGTTGGATCTGGGGCTACACACAAAAAATTGAGAATTTGCGTCTTCTAAAAAAAGCGTCTAGATTTGGAATATGCGTTAAAAAATGTGTTGACAAAACATTTTTTTTGAGAAAAAAGAATTAAGGTGCCAGGGTCTCCAAATCCCTATGTTAATCCCTCTAAAAATTGAAGGAATTTTGCATAAATTCCTAAAATAGTGTCTGTAAATGCAAATAGACATTAAAAAAAATGTTTGTTGATTTCCACGAAAATTGAGGGATTTTCACATTCCTAAAAAGGTCATATAGATATGCAAATTGGCGTATAAACTGAATATGAGTAATCGTGATTATTCCTCCCCAACTCAATATGAGTCCCCCATAATGTTTTCTTGTGAAAAATTAATTTTGGGTTCTACATGCCCAATTTTTGGGCTAAATTAATACAACAACGAAAAATTGAGAAATTTCGTGATCACTATAAATGTTCACTTAATGTGGAAGTGGGTGTGAAAAAATGGTGTGGTATACAATATTGTTACCTAGTTTCAATCTGGCGTCCTCAAAAAAATGTGAGGAAAAAATTTTTGGGTCTCCGAATGCCAGATCTACGAGCTAATACACATGAAAAAATAAGGAATTTGCGCGATTTAAAAAGAGATCTCGCACAATATAAAATGGCTTTGAAAAAATTGTGTGGATATACTTGATAGTTGTAGTTCCCAAATTCAATACGTAGGTCTTGATAAAGTTTTTTGAGAAACAAATTTGGGTGCTCCGGGTTCCATATCAATGGCTAGTACACACCAAACTGAGGAATTTGTGAGATTCCTAAAAAGGGCCTGTAATTGTGGAAATGGGTTTGAAAAAAATGGTGTGAGTATATATGATTGTTTCCCAACTCAATACGGAGTCATTATAAAATAATTTAAGAAAAAAAATTTAGGGTGCGTCGCGCACCAAACCTATGACACACAAAAAATTTAGAAGTTTGTGTGATTCCTTAAAACTGCCTCTAAATACGAAAATGGGCATGAAAAGAATGGTTTGAGAATATATGATGGTCTTCCAACTCAAAACGGAGGTCCCCATAATGTTTTTTGAGAAAAATATTTTTGGTGCTTTGATTCCTTGATCTGTGGTCTAATGCACACGAAAAATTGAGAAATTTGAAAGATTCTCACATGTAGATGGAGAAACACGTGAAAAGAATATTGTGCGTATACGTCATAATTTCCAACTCAATGCGTAGTTCCTTATAATGTTTTTTTTTAGAAAGATATTTAAGGTTTTCCAGTCGGTAGATCTATGTGATAATACACACGAAAAATTGAGGAATTTATGTAATTTTTAAAAATGGCTTCTCGATGCGAAAATGGCATGAAAGACAATGTGCGAGAATCGTAATGATTCCTTAAAAAAAAAACGCCTATCAATATGGAATTACTCATAAATTATTTTGACAACATATTTAGGTACTCCGAAGGCCAGAAACATAGGCCAATACACACGAAAACTTACTAATTTCCGCAAAATCCTAAAAAGGGCGTTTAGAATGCGAAATGGGCGTGAAACAATTGGTGTATTTATCACATGATGGTTCCCCAACTCAATACACCAGTCCTCGTAAAGTTTTTTAGATAAAAGTATTTAGGGTTGCGTGCTCCAAATCTATGAGCTAATACACAAAAAAATTGAGGAATTTGCGTAATTCCAAAAAAAAGTGTGTAGATGTGGAAATGGGAGTATACTTGATGGTTCTCTAGTTCAAAACGGAGATCCTCATAAAGTATTTGAGAAAAAGCTTTTGGGTGCTACTAGCATCAAATCAATGGGCTAATACACACGATAATTGAGGAATTTGAACGAATCTTAAAAAAGAGCCTCTGGATGAGGTAATGGGCGTGAAAAATAGTGTGAGTATACATGATGGTTCCCCAACTCAAAATTGAGGTCCTCCTTAAGTTTTCTGAGAAAAGAATTGGGTGCTCCGACTGCAAAATTCATGGTTTTACACATGAAAAATTGAGAAATTTGAGAGATTCCTAAAAAGTGTATGTATATGCGGGAATGGGCGTGAAAAATGATATAAGCATACATGACTGTTCCCAACTTAGATAGATAATCATCACTCCATCCCATCCATTCATATCTCCCATAAAGTATTTTCAAATAAAATTAGGGTGGCTACCCACCTCGCAGATCTAGGGTAATACATACGAAAAATTGCGAAATTTTGCGCGATTACGAAAAGGCCTCTAAAGCAGAATGAGCGTGAAACAAAGGTATGAGTATATGTCTGCGCTCCACTCAAATATAGAGTTCCTCAGATTTTTTTGTCCAAAAATTTGGGTTTCTGGGTCGCCCGTATCCATGTCCTAATGCATGAATTTGAGGAATTTTATGAATTCCTTACTTTTGCCTCTAGATGCGAGATGGATAAAAAAATGGTTGTGAGTATAACGTTATAGTTCCCCCAAATCATAAAACGGTCCTCATAAATTTTATTGAGAACTATATTTTGGGTTCTTCGAGCCTTTATCCATGTCTAATAATATGGAACAGACAAAAAATTAAAGAATTGTCTAGTCCTAAAGGGAAGTAGAATTTGAAAATTGTATGAGTATGCTTGATGGTTCCTCACTCATACGTAGGTCCTCAAAAAATAAAGTTTTTTTACTAAAAAATTTTGAGTGCTTTGTGAGCCACATTTGTGGATAAAATTTATACACACCGAAAGATTGAGTAATTTGTGTGATTCTTAAAAAAAGGCATTGAATGGACATTGGAAAAAAATGATGTAGGTATAGCATGATGGTTCCCTACTTCGGTACTCCCCGCTTCTAAACTTTTGGATAGAAATTTGGTTTCTGCGGGCACCAGAGTATCATGGCTAATCTATGAAACTTGAGGGATTTACGCATTCCTAAAAAAATGCATTGTATATCGAAAATAAAAGGTGAAAAAAAAGGTGTGACTATGTCATGATGGTCCCCTACTTAAATACGAAGTCCTTATAAAGTTTTTTGAGAAAAATTAGTGTTTCGGTCCCCCATATCCATGGGTTAATCACAAAAAAGTTGAGTAATTTGCGTATCCTAAAAATGGGCCCCTCTAGATGCTAAATGGTGTGGGAAAAATGATTTGAATGAATCTGACATTTCCTTCCCCAATTCAATTACGGAAGTCCTCATAAATCTCTTTTTGAGGAAAATTAATTTCAATGCTTTGTACGCCAGATCAATGGGCTAATACACCAAAAAATATAGAAATTTGTGCGTTCCAAAGGGTCCCTGTAAATTGAAAATGGACGTGAAAAAAAATTGGTGTGAGAATACGTGATGGTTCCTCAAATCAACACAGCCGTCCTCATAAATTTTTTTGGAAAAAAATTTGGGTGCTTCGAACACTATATCCATGAGCTAATACGCTCAAAATTAGAAATTTCCTTTTCCTGCATTCCCAAAAAGGTAACACAAATGCGAATAGGCGTGAAACAAATAGTGGTGATTATACATGATGGTTCCCCTACTCAATACGGAGATCCTATAAAAGTTTTGAGAAAAAATATTGGAGATCTGTCACCCGAGATCTATGGGCTTATAAACACAAAACACATTGATAAATTTGTTCGATTTTTAATAAAAGGCTTGTAGATGTAGAAATGGGCATGAAAAATTTAGTGTGATTATATATGATGGTTCCCCAACTCAATACAGAGGTACTCATAATATTTTTTGGAAAAAAAAGTTTGGGTGCTCCAAGCGCCACATCCATTTGCTAATACAAACCAAAAATTGAGAAATTTATGCAATTACTAAAAAAGTGCCAGTAGTTGAGGAAATGGACATTAAAAAAATTGTGTGAATATACATGATGGTTAATAAATACGTATGTCCCCATAAATTATTTTGAAAAAAATAATTTTGGGTGCTTCGTGAGTCAGATCCATGGGATAATACACATGACAAATTGATGAATTTATGCGATTTCTAATAAAGGCATGTAAATTTGAAAATAAGCTTCAAAATATAGTGTGAGTATACGTGATTGTTTCCCAACTCAGTACAGAGGTCCTAATAATGTTTTTTAAGAAAAATTTTTTGATGCTCTAGGCACCATATCTGTGGGCTACTACGCACGAAAATTGAGAAATTTGCATGATTCCAATAAAAAGGCCTCTAGATATGGAAATATGCGTGAAAGAGATATTGTGGGTGTACGTGACTGTTCCAAACCCAATACTAAGGTCTTCATAATGTTTTTTGAGAAAAATAATTTGAGTGCTTCGGGCGTCAGATACACGGGCTAATACACACACAAAATTGAGGAATTTGTGCAATTTTAAAAATGGGCCTGTAGATGAAGAAATTGGCGTGAAAAGAGTAGTTGAGATAGGAAGTATTAGCAGGTTGTGATGTAGGTGGAAAGGTGGTAGTTCCGGATTGACCAATGGCGGGTGTACCACTGTGGACCCACACGGCTGGCCGGCTGGACTCGGTGCAGTGGGATGGGTATTTGTACAATGGTTGCTGTGGGTGGGAAAGGGGGATCTAGAGGGAGGGTTAGGGGGCTGGGGGTATCATGGATCGGGCCTGTTGCTGGGGGGACAACTATGTAGGATACGGGTGTTGGTTCTCGCACGGAGTTGTCTCCGGGACAGTAGTGGGGGTTTGAGAGGTTATTGGGGGAGAAAGAAAGGGTGTTAGGGTTGTGTACAGAATATGCTGAGATGTTGAGGTTAGGTCACGGAAGGGGTTTATATTCTGGGAGGGTGAGTGTGGGGTTTGGCCCCACCCCCCCCAAGGCTAGGAGCGAAGGGAGGGGGGGGGAGAATGTCTGGCTCCAGATAGGGATTTATACATAGGAAAATCTATGATTTATGCTACTTCTAAAAAGTACCTATAATTTAGAAATGGCGTGGAAAAGTTGGTGCGGTATACTGTTGAAACTGATGGTTCCCCACTCATATGAGGTCAACTAAGTTTTTTTTGAAAATAAAAATTTTGGGTGCCTCGGCGGCCTGACTGTGGGTAATCACAAGGAAAATTGAGGATTTGTGTTATTTTCTAATAATGGCGTGTATATGCAGAAATGGATGTGAAAAAAAGTGTACTATACATGAGTGTTCCCAAGTCCGATAACGGAGGGTCCTCATATATTTTTTACAGATTTTTTTGGGTTCATAGGCGTATTCCACGTGAAAAATTAAGTAATTTGTGTGATTCTTATAGAGGTTTACATGCGTAAATGGACATAAAAAATTGGTGTTGTGTGTGGGTGGGTGGGATTTATGGGGGTGGGGGAACACCTTCGACGGGGGGATGTAGTATGAATGGTGTATTATGGGGGATATGGTTGGTCTTATTATGGCATAGTGAGGGGTAGGTGGATATGTTGTATGTGGGTGCTTCATGGTACATTACTGTGTGAGGTAGGAGTTTTAGGTGTTGGGTGTTGGGATGGGTAGGATTAGGTGAGTTAATTGGGTGGGAAGAGAGGTAGGTTGGTTGCGTGTGTTGGGGGTTGTCTTAATGCGGGAGGGGATGGGTGAAGTGGGATGTTTATTGGCGTGAGAGGAAGATGTGGTGTGGATGGAGGACAAGGAGAGAGAGTGAGAGGATAGTGTGGGACTGATAGATAGAGGGCTTTGCTGTGGGGGGGGGGTGAGTTGCAAGTTTGTACGGTGGGTGTGTAATTATAAGAGCTGGGGGTGTTGATTGGAGGGGTGGTGGCTTTATGGTTGGGTCGTGCGTTCTGAGGTGTGTGAGCGTCGAGAGAGGTGCGTTCTTTGGATGGTGTTGAGATGTGGGGGGGCTAGAGATAGCTGGGGTTTTGATGTGGTGGTTTGTGTGTGTTGGATGGAGGGTGGGTATGGGGGGTGGGTTGTTATAGGGTGTGGTGGGGGGTAAAAGGAAGCGTTGTGGGCGAATGGAAGGGGTGGGAAATGTAGGTTTGTGGGTGGTGTTAAGTGCGAGTTTCGATGTGGGGGAGGCGAGATGGATTGGGGGTTGCTGGGAAGGTGGAGGTGGAATGGTAAAGGAGAGGGTGGGGGTTGTGGTGGAGGGGGGTTGGGGAGATAGGAGAGAGATAGGGGGTGGAGTTTTTGGGGGGTCGTTGGTTGGTCGGGGTAATGGAAGGAGGGATGGTGGAAAAGTGGGGGGCGGGTGGAGGGGGGCGATGGATGTTGTGGTCGTTGGGAGAATAGTGCTCGGGGTGAGATCTGCAGTTTGTAGGTCTTAGAACGATGAAAAGATTCTGTGGGGAATGGGTTGTATGTTGATTGGATTCCGACTATGGGGAGGGGGCAGGGGCGATGGTTAGGTGGGGGGGGGGGGGGTACGCAAAGGTTTGAGGTGTGGGTTATGGAAGGGAGTGGAAGGGTTGTGCGATATGGCGACGTGAGGGAGTTGGAAAAGAGGTTTTGTAGCGGTGTTGGGTTAGTGGAGAGGGGTCGGGTATCAGTGGGGGTGGAGAGGTTGTGGGTGAAGGGGAGGGGGAGGGGGGAGTGTGTAGGTATACGTCGGGGGGAGGGGAGGATTGGTTGATTTGATGGGGGTGAGTGAGGAACTATGATGTGGTGTTTGAGGGTAGGGGCTAGGAGGGCAGGAAGGGGGGATGTTTTGCATGATACGTGGGGTGGAGGGGGGTAGGGGGGTGGAGGTGGGGTCGGGGAGGTGGGAGGTTTAAAGGGGCGAGTGGTCGGGATGCGGGACGTTGGGGGGTAATGGAACGTGCGGGAAGGGGGATTTCTCGTGGGGGACGGTAGGTAAGGTCGACTATAGCGGGATGGTTATTGGACGCGAAGAGTTTGATGGGGGGTTGAAGGTGCTTAGAGGCTGGGGAGGTGTGGTTCGAGGGGGGGGGTACAGAGGTGTGGACGGTTGAGGGAGGGTGGGAGAGTGTGGTGGGTAATGTAGAGAAGGTGGAGGGGTAGGTTGGGGGGGGGGCAGTTGTGGAAAAACCTGGGGGATGGGGGGGTCGAAAAGGCGTGTTGTGGGATAGTGGTGTGGGAGTTCAGCGAGGGTGGGTGATTGGGGTTTTTAGAGAAGGGGTAGGAATGGGCGGTGTGAGGTAGGGTCATAGGGGGGAGGGAAGTTGGAGGGTAGTTGTAGTTGGGAGTCGTGGAGAGGGATGCGTATATATGATGTCGGCCAGATCGTGGGGGTACTGTTTAGGATAAATGGGTGTTGTTGTCGGAGGGGGGTCGCGGGTGGAGGGTTGGCTAAGAGGTCGTAGTGAGAGTTTTGGACGGTTGGACTGAGCTCACCGCACAAACTGTGGATGGGCTCTCCCCCTAGCTCACCATCCCGTCTACGTAGTTAGGTGGGTCTAGAGGATGCATCGGGAGGGGCATAAGGGAGGTTTGGGGGGGAGGCGGGGGGCGGGAGAGCGATATGGGGGCGGGAAGAGCGAGGGTGAGGTGGGGAGTGATGGGAATGGGTGGTGAGTCAGTAAGGGAGGGGGTAGGGACGAAGGAATGGGGGGTGTGGAGGGTGGGGGAATTGTGGGGAGATGGTATAAGGGGGTCGGGAGGAGGTGGTAGGGTGGGGGGAGTGTTGGTAGGGGGGAGTGGTGGGAGGGTTCTGGGGGATTGGGGGCGGGATGGGGGGAGGTGGGGAGGGGGTGGTGGCTTGATCGTGGGTGGGTATGGGGGTTTGTTGGCGGGGTGGAGGGCGATTGGGGTTGGGAGGGATTGGATGGGGTTGTCAGGGTGGTGGGCTGGGTGACGTGTGGGGGAGGGGGGGGAGGTGGTTTTTAGGAAGCGATGGGGTGGGGCAGATTCAATGGGGTGGGGGGGTCGAGTGGGTGTGGGTTTGTTTAGTTGGCGTAAAAGGGGGACACGGTGGGGGGGAGGGGAAGGAAACGGTGATGGGATGATAGGAGCATGGATGGGTTGCGAGCTGGTTTGGAGGGTGCGTTTTGAGGCGGATAGAAAGAGATATACGTGTAACGTTGTCTGCTGATTGCTTGGGCTGGTTATCTGGGGAGCTGTGTCTGGGACTAGGTATTGGAAGGGCCTCGGCTGATGTTGGGTCTGTGGTGAATGTAGTAGTGCGTTGGAAGGTTGAGTAATGCTCTGAGTGTTTGGTTAGAACTAAGGAGGGGGTGGGTTAGTTGGGGGAGAAAGGTTATGCGTTTAGGGGTGCTTGTAGGGGTGGGTAGGGGGGTGGGTTTGTTGTTGTGAGTGGCCGACTTCTTGAGAGTTTGAGGACGGGGTTCTATTTGAGTGGTGATGTCATTGGGGAGGTGGTAGAGGTGGTAAATGTGAGTGGAAGTTTCTCTGGTACTGGTAACTGTGTGATATGGGACGGGTAGTGGTTGTATGTTTGATGATGGTGGGGGTGTATGGTTGGGCGGGGTTTGAGTGGGTTGCGGGTATCGTATGGTGTGGTGGTTAGGGGGGGGTGGTGGAGTTTGAGTTAGGGCGATGACTGATGTGGAAGTCGGTTGTGTCCCTTGATGGTTCCACCACCTAAATAAGACCCTCATAACTTATTTCTAGTAAAATTAGTTTTGGCTGATCTAGGCGTCTAGATTCCATGCGCTAATATTATAAAAAAAGGCATAATACAATATTGAACCCTAAACCTTGACTTCAAATTTTTAACTTTGATCTCAACAACTTTCATAATGCCACAAACAGACCCTTTACTATCAACTTTTAAATAAAAAACCCATGAGCTCCTACATGGCACAATACATGTAGGACACCATATAGGAAAAAAAATGACATGTAGGAATGACACGTAAGACATGTGTGTCGTTTGTTCAACTTTATAACAAGTTTAAGTGTCTACTTTTGCACATCCAAAGTTCAAGGGCATAAAACTTGATTCAAAGCCATTTTAAAGGGCATATTTAATGTATTAATGCCTAAAAAATGAGGCATTTTCCGCAATTTCCCAAAAAAAATCTTTAAATGCGAAATGACATGGAAAAAAATGATCAAGTATATTTTATAATTCCCAACTCAATTACGGGGTCTCATAACAAAATTTGAAAATAAATTTTTGGCTGCCCCTGGCGCCAGATCCTGGGCTAATACACACGAAAAATTAAGAAATTGCGCAATTCATATTATTTAGGGCCCTGTAATGAGGAGCTAGTGAAGAAGATGATAGGAGAGGAGGATGTTAGGTCGCCCTTTCCGAGGGCAGCCCCTTTTTCGGTACTTCTCGCGGATTTTTTTCTCAACTCACATAGAGGTCCTTATGAGTTATTTTTTGAAAAAATATTTAGGTAGCTCTAGAACACAATCCATGGGCTAATACTGACAAAACTTGACAATTTATACTATTTCGAAAAAGACCTATAAATACGAAAATGAGCGTGAAAAAAATGGTGCAAGAATACGTTCTGGTTATCCAACTAAATATAGAGGTTCTCATAAATTTCTTTTGAGGAAAAAAATTTAGGTGCTCCTAGTGCCAGATCATTGACTAATATACATGAAAATTGAGGAATTTGCGTAATTTCTAAAAGACGGTCTGTAAATATGGAAATGGGCTAGAAAGACATAGTGTGAGTATGTATGATGGTTCCCCAACTCAATAAGGAGGTCCTCACAAAGTTTTTTATTAGTAAAATTTTGGGTTCTCCGAGCGCTAGAACTGTGGGCTAATACAATCTAAAAATAGAGAAATTTGTTTAATTTTTATGAAGGGCATATATATGCAGAAATGGGAGTGAAAAGATAGTGCGAGTATACGTGATTGTTCCCCAACTCAATAGGGAGGTCCTCGTAATGTTTCTTGAAGAAAAAAAATTGGATGCTCTATGCACTAGATCCATTGGCTAATATACACGAAATATTGAGGGATTTACATGATTCCCAAAAAAAGGCATGTAGATGCAGAGTTGGGCATGAAAAAACGGTGAGAGTATGTGTGATGTTTCTCCAACTCCATACTAAGCTCCTCATAAAGTTTTTTGAGAAAAAAAATTGGGTGCTCCTGGCGCCAGATTCATAAGCTAATATACACAAAAAAATTGAGAAATTTGTTCGATCCTTAAAAGGGTCTGTAGATGATGAAATAGACGTGAAAAAAAATTGTATGAGTATATGTAATGGTTTCCAAACTTAATACAGAGGTCCTCATAAGTTTTGTTAGAAAACTTTTTTGGGTGCTTCTGCCGCCAAATCCATGGGCTAATACACACGAAAAATTGAGAAATTTGCGCAATTCCTAAAAAGGGGTGCTGCAGATAAGGAAATGATCTTGAAAAAATGGTGCGAGTGTACCTGTGGGTTCTTCGACTCAATAAGTAGGTCCTCATAATTTTTTTTAGAATAAAATCATTGGTGCTCCGGGCGCCAGCAAATGGGTTTCTACCTGAAAAAATAGAATTTGTGGATGTCCTTAAGGGCTTGTAGGTTTTTTTTTTTTTTATATGAACATGGGCCATGAAAAGTGGTGCAAGTAGATACGTGATTGTTCCCCAAATTCAATATAGAGCTCATCATAAAGCTTTTTGAGAAAAAAAAAATTTGTACTCCGAGCGTTAAATCCATGGGCTAATACACACAAAAAAATTAAAGAATTTGTGTGATTCCTAAAAGAGGGCTTGTAGATATAAAAATGGACATGAAAAAATTGTGTGAGTATAACTGATGGTTTCCCTACTCAATACGGAGGTGCTAATAAATTATTTTGAGAAAAAAAAATTTGGGTAGTCTAAGCACCAGATCCATAAGCTAATACACATGAAAAATTGAGAAATTTACATTATTTCTAAAAAAGGACATGTAAATACGAATATACGCGTGAAAAAAATGATGTAGCATAATGGTATGATGTTCCCACTCATTAAAGACAAAAACCATATCTAAGTTCTTTCTATCTAGATATTAATATCTTATACTTTCTTTTGGTTATCCAGAAACTATTTACTTTCTCAAATGTGATTTCCTTAAAATAAAACATGGGATTAATAGAGATGCTTTAACAACATTGCAATTTAATATAAAGAATATGCAATGCAAATTTGGTTAAAAAGAGTAGTTTTAATTGAAGACTTAAACTATACAGGTCAAGTTTGTGCAAAACCTTGAAGAACTCATTAGACTTTCTAATCCTATGTTCATATATAAATCAGTTAAAAATAAGTCATTATGAAATTCGACAAGCCTTAATTGAATCAAATTTACAAACATGAGAGGAAGTAATAATTGTTTGGGATCACGAATCATGAAGTACTTATAATTTTGTAATCCGTAACTTATTTAGTTCGTATTTTAAAGTGTTTTATCCCTCTTTTGTTGCTACGACTACTTTTTGTTTTTTAGTAACTAATTCCATTCCAACATGATAATTTTAATATTATACTAGAATCCAGTTTCCCACACATCGACAACGAGAAGATGGAGAGGAAGGAGGAGGTATAATATTGGGCCAAGTAGGATGAATAACATACTTCCTGGACGGGGTCAATGGGTGACATGTAAGGCCCATGGCCTAGCTTGTGACCTCCTTGCCCTTTGGGAGGGTTGCTTTGCTAGGTCGGTCCAAGGATCGAGTCTAACGTCATATGGGTTGCTAGGGGGCCTGCGTTCGCTCGGCCCTGCCCTTCTAGTTTTCTTGGTTTTTGGGGGCTGAGACTAATAATATATGTGTTGCCCAGTGGCACTCTTTAACCCAGTGTGGTAGACCTATATCATGATCTGCATATGACTACTGCTAAGTAGTTTGAACTGAAACCTATGCTAAAGCTTAACACAGTTAAGACATTTTTACAACACATGGGGATTAATAGGTAAATCATGATATAGAGGGTCCTTTTTCGATATATAGTAATTCTTTTTCGATATCAAAATCAAATCAAACCAAATACTAGCCGAGTTCTTTTTCTCATTTGACGTCAATTTGCGGTTTGATTTAATTTTCGTTCGATTTTGTACACTCCCTAAAAGCGTTGGTAGACACAATGAACCCTCTTCTCCGCTAAAGGCAGCATCACATTTATGCAAAATGGAGTAAAAAATGTATATATATGGTGGTTTGGTATTAAGGAAAATGTTTTCCTATCAAATGTTTTCCAGGAAAAGTTTTCCTAGGAAAATGTTTTCCGGGAAAATAAGTAGATTTTTTGGACTTATTTTCTCCTGTGTGGTTGGTGAGTAGAAAATATTTTGAAAATGATTTTTAGTGTTTTGATTTTATGAGGAAAATATTTTAGGAATCTTGTTTATTTTTACTAATCCAATTTTATGAAATTGAAAATATTTTTTAAAACAATTTTTTTTGGGGTGTGGCGATAGGGGGTTGGGGGTAGTTTGGGGGGCAGAGGGAGGGGGTAGGTGAAAAAAACAAAATTTTTGAAGTTGGGATATTATTTTTAAAATAAAATTATTTTTTGAAGGGTGGGGGGTGATGGTGAGTGGGCTGGTAGGTGGGTAGGGGGACTTGCCATGGGGGAGGTAGGATTTTTAAATAAAATTTTAGAGTTGAAAATATTTTTAAAAAACAAAATTAATTTTTTTGGGGAGGGGGTGGTGTTGGGGTGGGGAGTGTGGTCAACGATCGGTGAAAAAATAAAATTTTTAATTGAAATAATTTTTTTTTAAATTGGTGTTTTTCCCCAAAAAATATAATTTTGAAATTGAGGAGAGCTTTGGAAAATGTTTTCCTAATTTTTTAGGGGTCATTTTCCTTAATTTTTGAAGGAAAATAAGTTGATTTTGGAAACATTTTCAAAACTTTTGCCCCAACCAAACATGAGAAAATATTTTTTTCCAAAAATGTTTTTTCTTCACACCAACACACTCATAATGAAGTGGGTTCATATGAACTCACTTGACCAACTGTAGGTCCGCCCTTGATGGTGGAGCCAACATTTTTCGAAGGGCGTGCAAAACTTAAAGAAGCAACTAACAAAAAATATTTAGTGAGTCAGCTACATCATTTTTGCTCAATCTAACGAGTTTATCATCGATCAAGAACTTCATCAATAATTTTTGTTTTCCACCAAATACAATCCATATAATTTTTTATCTTCATTTGGATTGCTTGAGTTTATAAAAAAAGGCGTAACATATATGACCCTAAATTTGGCTTCATTTTAACTTTGACCTCCACTTTCATAATACACAATAACACTTTAACTCTCCAACTTTCAATAAATAAACACTGAGTCCCTACATGGCAAAATACGTAGGAACCCACGTAGGACCAAAAGACATGTAGGATGACATGTTAGGACAGTGTGTCTAGTTTGTTCACTTTTAAATACAAGTCCTTTAAGAAAGTGTCTACTTGTGCACAGCCCAAATTGCAGGGCAAAATGTGATTTGAAGTCAAGTTAAAGGGCATATTTTATGATTAATTCCTAAAAAAAGAACACGGTAAATTGTATAGACTGAAATAATAGTTTTTTAATGGTTGAGTACTCAAGATTTTTATCAACACATATCACACATTATATAAAAGTAACAGTAATTTATCGATTTAACTGTACTTAAATCTAAAGTTATTTATAATCTATACTTTTCTTTAGTCAGACCTATTTGTCACACTGTTTCTATTGTCCAATAATATCATAACTACACTATAAGCACATAATGCATGTTCAACAATTTTATAGTTTTTCAGAAACTAAAAGTACTTTGTAATAAATAACTGCACTATAGTAAGTATTATTTTTTTTGTTTTTATAATTAGGTATTTAAAGTAAATTTTAGATGAGTGAACACACCTCTCATATATAAACAATTTTCATTTAATTGAAGTCTCAATTATTTTAGTTTTCGCCTATAAGGAGACATAAAGTGTTTTATTCTCCTCCTTAAATTCATTAATTTTAAGAAAGTGAGGATATCAGTCATGGCGCTCGTATATTTCTTCTCTCGTTGGTCAGTAACATGGTTGGTTTGCTTACATAATTTGCATTGTGAAATAATAATAATCATTGAAAAATGCTATTTTAACCTACCTTGGGCCTCCATAATTTTAAAGTATTTTAAATAGTTTATGACAAATGAAAATTGTAAATCTTTAGCTACTATTTGTATTCGCATCCATTTATGCTTCATACAATTTATCATCGGCCAACAAATAGAAGAATTTATTAAACTAGTAAAAAAGTAACGATTTCTTTTTTTTTTATTCTCAAGTGGTATTTTTAATATGCAGAATTTTGTTAATAGACATCACTCAACCACGGTTTTTTAACATTAGGCTGCACTTGCAACTGTGATACATTTTTCTTACCCTTACTTAATATAGAAGATTTTCAATTTTAGTAAATTTATCATTGTACATTTATTTTGATCCATTATCGTAGTTTTCGAATTTTACAGTGTGTTTATCCTTGTGTGGGTAAGACCTGCAATTTTATTATAGGCAATATATATATTAAAATCCTAAATTTGAGTTCAATGTTAACTTTGACCTCCAACTTTCACAATGCTAAACCAGACACTTTACTTATCCACTTTTAAATATAAACACATGAGTCCCTACATGGCACATACACTAGGACACCACGTGGACAAAAAAATGATATTAATATACAAGTAGGACATATGTGTCTATTTGTTCACTTTTCCATAATTTAAGTGTCTATTTTGGCACATCAAAAGTTGAGGGCATAAATGTAATTTTTGAAAAGGCCAGTTAAAAAGGCACATTTATGATTAAAGCTTTTATTTTTTTAATAAACTAATACTATTTCATTCCTCAACAATAAAAACGTTGAATATGTATACCGAAGAATTCAGTTTCCCACATCCATAAATAGAGAAGATGGAGATGAAGGAGGAGGTATAATATAGGGCCAGTAGGATGTAGTAACATACTTACCTGGACGGGGTCATGGGTGATCATACCGATCCCTTGGCCTAGGCTTGTGACAGTCCATTGCACTTTGGATGGGTGCTTGCCTACGGTCGGCCCAAGTGGTCGCTGCCTACGTCATAATTTGTTGTCTGAGGGGCCTGCGTACTCCCGCGCTCCCCTACCCCATTCTAGTTTATAAACTTGGACTTAATGGACTGCAGGTCAAAATAATACATTGGTAGCCCAGTGGCCAATCTCTAGCCAACTGCTAAGATAGTTTAACTGAACCTATGCTAAAACTTAATGTAAGATTATGAGCAATCTCAGGAATTGTTATATATACTAAACAGCAACATTTGGATGGAGTTGTTCAAATATAACCTTTTTGATTTCGTACTTAATTTTAATGCCCTTTTTAGAAATGTAACTCTAATTTTTACTTCTTTTGCCATTTGACTTCAAACTCATAATATAGAGACATTACTTAAAATGTAATAGGGGAAATGTCTATGGCTCAAAGTTGAACAGAGAGTTTTTGGTAAATGATTTTCACTTCTAAACTAATGGGTCAATGATTTTCACTTTAATAGAGTTATCTAGTAAAATCCTCTTAATAAAAGAAGTTATACTGCATAGACTTTTTAAAAAATGAATTTTTATTTTTGTCACTTTTGACATATCAAGAAAAAATAATTATATTTTTTTATGTTTACCCTCAACATTAAATACTCTTTCTTCACATTATTTTTTAATATTTAATATTAAATATCATTTAATAGACATAGTTTAATAAAATACTTATATCAACAGATTTTTTTAATGAATATGAACTCAAAAGTGACAAGTAAACGGTGGAGTACTATAAATGACAAGTTCAAATTCCCAATATTACAATTTAGGAATACTTCGGTTCTATACAAGTTGAATTCACTCGCACCCTTAGTTAAATTTATAATAATACACGATAAATAATATTTTCTCCGTTTCACAAAGAATGGTTTAGTTTAACTTGGTACGAAGTTTAAGAAAATAAAGAAGATTTTTTATCATGTGATCCTACATTAAAGTTATGTTAAATGTACAAAATTGTCCTCTATTCTTGTAATCTTAAACATATCATGTGGAAAGTAATTATCAAAAAAAAATAGAAGGTCATTCTTTTTTAAACGGACTAAACAAGGAAGTCATTCTTTTTTAAATGGATGGAGTAATAATTACTCCTGAAATGGTGAATCCACGTGGACTTGGATTATACTCCCTATGTCTTCGTATTTTTCATTATTCGAGTCAAACAATTTAAGTTTGATTAAGAATTTATCCATGAATTTTTTTTAAAAAAAAATCATAAATGAAATGGAAGAAGTATAATCTTTGAGAGAGAAAAGACAGATGACATGGCAATAATGAAATCCAAATAACCCCACTGCCTTTAAACTATCACCACAAACTCAGATTGCCAAAAATATCCACATTTACAATGATATTTCCAGACAAACAAAAAAAAAAGAGAGAAAATAAACCAGAACACATCAAGTTTGCATCTTTCAATCTGTGCTGCAATAATTAGAAATCATAATCTATAGCATCTAACATTAATTAAAAAAAAATGGCTGCACTAACTTCAGTTAGCGCAGGCTCAACTTCTGCTTCTTTGCAGCATCGATTTTACTCAACTCCCATAGAATTAGCATCTGTTACATGTAGCTTAGCTACCACAGGCAAGAGAAGATCATTCTCCTTGAGCAACAACTCTTCAACAATCCTCAGAATCAGATGTGCAGCTACTAAACCTGCTAAATCACCAGGTATATAGCTTTTTAAGATAATTCAGTTGCGGAGCCAGAAATTTAACAAAGAATGTACGATATTGAATATACACTCATAATTAGTCAACATTTAACCCTCAGTGCACTACATAAAGGATGTTCACTAGACTACCCTTCGCCTAAGGTGGCTTCGCCCCTGCCTATGATTAAAGACTTCTTTTTGTGTGTTTTTACTATTATAACCATTGTTTTTTTTGTTTTTTTTGTTTTTTTTGTGGAGTAGCTGAAGAAGAGTGGTCAACTAAAAGAGCAAAATTGCTTGAGAAAAGGGTAAAACAATCTCTCTTTTTCTCTATTTTTGTATATTATCAGCAAAAGGAAACACTACAAGTTATGATCATCAATTAATTAATGCATAAAAGAACTGAAAATCCAATTTTTTGTCATTCATGCCTATTAGTTTAGAGAATCTAACAAGGCATAGTATATAAATTTCGTAAGGATTGTAGAGGCAAGAACATTTAGACTTGAGAAAGAGAAACAATTTTGTGATTCTGTGTAAGACCTGAACCCGAGTCCAAAGATGTACAGTCATGATTTTAGTTATAATGTAACTTTGGAGATCAAGCTGACATAAATGAAAGTGAGGGTGTAATTTATACCCTATTCCCCTAATAAAATCATTATACTACTCTTTCAATACTTTGTCTATTGTTAGTTGCTCTTTTGGAATTCAGGCTCATCCAGAAGGAGCTATTAATGTCCAGATATACAGGCTAATAAAGGAATGGACAGCTTGGGACATTGCTAGGAGGGCTGCATTCGCCTTTTTTGGCATATTTTCTGGAACTGAAGAAAATCCTGAATTCATACAACGTAAGAATACTCTTCATATAGTCAGGGGCGGAGACAGAGTGGTGCAACAGGGTCCAAATAATTTCTTTTGCATATATATATACGAATTGTTGGATCCCCTTGGCATAAAATTATACTCCATTTCTTTTTTAAGTCCCTTGTTTGAATTCTTGACTTCGCCACTGCATATAGTATCACTTGATAAGTAAAGTATACATATTATGTTCCGTTTTACATCCAAAGAACTAACAAGTTGATATACTCAAGCAGTTGTTGAGTCAAAAATAAATAAGGATGCAAAGATTATAGTCGCTTGCTCATCCGGTGGTACAATGAAGCCTACCCAAAATCTTCCCGAGGGCCAACAATCAAGGTTTTCTTTATACTTCTCCTTTTTGTGTTTTCGTATTTTGGTTAACATCTTCATTACTCCAATTTAATCGCAAACAGCTTAATTAGCTGAGTGTCCAAAAGAAAGTTCGTAGAAGAGAAACTCACAGAACAAGTTACCTACACTCACAAACCATGATAATACCATATCAAAGGTGGATGGGGGCATTTTAGTGATCCTTCAACAGTTTTGGCCACCTAAAATTGAAAACTCAAGTATCTTTCTGATAGTATGAATGTAACTGATGAGAATGATCCTACATTGGACCGGGACGAGAACCTTGGGCTCTTTATAAGAATTCAGCAATCCTCCTCTCTTACCTTTCGGGTGTGAGTTAGACCTAATACTAAATTTGACTTGGTATAAGAGTCAGACTCATTTGTTCCAATGTGGACACCCCAAACATTGAGGGAGCTTTGAATATACTCTCGATTAATGATTGTGTTCAAATCTAGGTGTGGTGATCCCACATCAGACCAGGATGAGAACCTTATAAAGCTTGGACAATGCTCTTCATTTTGAGCTGGCTTTTGAAATGTGAATTAGGCCGTCTAATTTGATTTTGGGATGTTTTTGCAACATTTCATTTTCATGTGTCATAAATAAAGAGTTGTAAATTTTATTCACGTTTTGCAGGTCACTTATTGCTGCATATTTGCTAGTTCTAAATGGTTACACTAATGTATTTCATTTGGAGGGAGGAATCTATAACTGGTACAAAGAAGAATTACCAGTAGCTTCAGAAGAATGAAGTTCAACCACCTAAACTCTATCGGATAAAAATGCTACCTGCTGTACCATTTTTCTTTTGTACAGACAAGGCATTAGAAATCAACTGAGATTCATAATGTAGATTTTTTATTTGTATTTTACTTTCTCATCTCTTATTTTTATAATAATGAGTAAATGTTGCTGGCTGCTATATGTACTGTGACTCAACATCTTTTAAATACTAGTGAACAATTTGGGGGGAAAAAAAAGAAGGAACCACGGAACTCCCTTTATAAAAATATCCCATGCTTTATATATCGAGTTTCGATTTCATCCAAGTAATTTTTCCCAAAAAAAATTAGGGCAATATGATGGGCATGAAATGATCAAACTTCAATGGAGCTATTTTGTGTAGGAAAATTTCTAAGCCTTGTGGAACAAATGAATATTAAAATTAACTATCCCAAGATGAATCATTGATGGTGTCCTTTTTGGATCATCAAGAGACTGGTTTTGTAGTCCATTATAATTAGCTTTTTTAGTTTATCTCTAATTATAAGAACTTTTCATTTTTTACCTATAGAGATCTGACAAATTATTTTTTTTCTATTCTTTTGTTGATGGTAAGAGATCTTAATTCCTCGACTTTGACGAATCCTTCTCTTTATATATAACTAAAGTGCATAGAGTGAGTCAAATTTGACATACGCATTCAGAATAATTGTCAAACACAAACAAGCTAGCTTGTTCAACATGTCAATACTAAATTATATACTTGACTTGTGACCTTTTTGGTTCGCATTAGTACAAAATGAAGGGTTACAGAAGTCTATATATTGGACTCAAAAGGTAAAACATGTACTACTTTGCAAGACTTTTACTTTTTGATTGTATATAATTTGCATTTGTTAAGTCCTGTAAAATAAGTAACATTATTAGATTTGATATAATGCTTCAAAGTGAATTAAATGTGGGGAAAACCCGTATAAACACAACATTATATTATAAAAGTAATGGAAAAATAACGACCCCACAAAAATTTACGTGAAAATCTTTCTCAATACAGCAAAAAACCAAGGGCCAAGGATCACTGATATCACTTATATAACAAATTTTACACTATAATAGTCACGATAACTAATCTCAAAAGGAAGCAATACTCTTTTGGTTTCCCACTTACTAAGTACGCTCACACTTTATTTTTCTTGTATAGTCCTATTATACCGAGCACTTTGCGTCTCAAATAATTTTTCTCTCTAACTTGGTTATTCTACAAATGAGCACTATGTTCTATTTATAAAGGATAAAACCATGTGTTATGTCACTAAGACATAGGTAAATATAAACAAAGTAAAAAATGATTGCAAATCTTACCCATTTTGCCAAAACCACCAAATCGTTTATTTTCAACTCCAATTACTTTTACTTTTTGACAATTGTTTTAGCAATTGAAACTAAAGTTTTTCACCAAAAAATGAATGGATTCACGATAACAGTCCAATTTGCTACTAAAGGAGGCAATACTAATAGATTTGCTTAACTAAAAGGAGACAATACTAATAGAGCTATCAGTACTACAACAACATATTCAGTGAAATATCACTTAGTGAAAATTTAAATATAATAGAATGTAAATAGAATGGGATGGATTCAACATAAAGTCCATTTGCTTAACTAAAAGGAGGCAATACTAATAGATTTGCTTAACTAAAAGGAGACAATACTAATAGAGCTATCAGTACTACAACAACATATTCAGTGAAATATCAATAAGTGAAAATTTAAATAGAATAGAATGTATGTAGATTTTAGTAGAAAAATGATTTTCGAAAGACCATAAGTTCAAATACATCAAACACATCAATAAGTTTCTTAAACTCACGCTCTAAATTTACTTTTCATTATTGAATAACACTAATGAGATTGATGATTCTCTAACAAAGGATCCATTAATTGTTGGAACCCCAAAACTAAAATTGATGTCACACCTAATTGAACAAATGCATCTTCATGCTAACTAGCTAACCAATATCTTGCCTAGAATTTATTTTTCTGAGGTATCAAAATCTAAAGATTTCTTCCTACTACTCTTTATCCTTACAAGTCCATAAAACTTTCTAAGATCGTTTACACTTTCTTTGCCTAATGTACCCGAATCACCCGACTCCACCATGGGTCTAACCGATTTAGATTTGATCAATCCTTGTGGATACTTATCCAACTCACCCGATTTCTCCACGGGTCGAACTGATCTAGATTTGCTCAACCATAGTGGATGCTTAGGAGCTACGTCGGTCTCAATGTTACTAGTTTATCGTTTCAATTTTATCGGATGTCCTCAAAGTGATGAGCTTACTTTTACTCTGATGAGTAGAAATCACTAATTTCAATGCCCTGCTCGGTGAATTCCGGTTTGAAATCATGATTTCACTGATTTCAGCCGGACTTAAAACCGACCCGGTTTGAAAATTTTCCTCTACCTGTGGGAAAAGCTTGTGATCTTTCATTCCCAAATGACTGTTAGCTAGACTTTTTAATGCGTTGAAATCACATAAGGGGAAGTGTATGTGATGATCAATTCTTCCAGGCCTTAGAACTGATGGATCAATTTCATCTTTGCTGTTCATAGTGAATATCATAACTCGTTCGTCACCACAGCATGAAAAAATTCCGTCCATGAAATTGAGAATCGCAGAGAAGCTTAGAGCTGTTGAGTTGCTACACAGGTAACTGTCGAGATCTTCGATAACAATCAAAGACTTATTCGTGCTCTGCAATAGAAGTAGTTTCAGATCTGAATCGTCTGAAAGTTTTGATAAATCAATGTTATACACATCGTAACTTAGGAAATTTGCCATTGCTGCAATGAACGTTGATTTTCCTGTACCGGAAGGTCCGTGAAGTAAATAATTCCGTTTCCAAATCCGGCCGATTCGGTTATAATGCTGCTTTGATTTTAGGAACGTTTCCAAATCGGATTTGACCTTGTTCTTCAAATCCTGTTCCATTACAACAGTTTCAAATGTCGCCGGATGAGTAAACGGCACTGTTATCCACCGTCTGTTTCCATTTCCGTTTCCGTTCGATTCATCGTTTACATTGACAAACAATCTCACCTCCTTTCTCCTCTGCTCAATATCGTCGAATTTCGAGTGAATATGTTGAAGATAAGTCCGAAGAATTTGACGCTTGTCTTTCCTCCTTATCTTCAGAACAAATGATCTAACACCGGTTTTTTCATCCTTCTCATTGATCCAAGAAATTCTGGCACCGAGGAAATTATCAACGATTTTCTGATCGGCGTTGAGAACGAGGTTGATGTCATTGGATTTGCTTCCGGAGTAAAGATTGGTGAAATCGGAATCCTCAACACAAGGCAAAGAATTCAGGTAAGTACTGATTTTCCGATAGAGTTGATTTTCCTGCATGTTGTGGTTGAATTGGGGAACCTTGTAGAACTGGTAAACATAGAATTTATCCTCCAACAAACGCAACCATTTCTTGAAAATATGAAGTATAGATGTTTTTGATACAAATTTCACAAGCAAACACAAAGGAATAATTGCTAACAAATACAGAAACATGATGAATAATCACACACAAAAAGTGGGATTACGAGTGATAAAACCAAAGTATTAAAGAATTTAGTGAAGTGCCATTTTGAATAATGAAAAGTTGGGAGTCTTTTTTAGGTGTTTGGTTTGCTAATTCTTTTTTAATTAATGTATTCAAAAGAATTGGTAGGTTTAAATAGTCAAATAAGGAATATGGATTTTGTCTTTCATATACTTTTCTAATTTTTCAATATATCTGTACACTAGCGGCCACTAGCCGTGCTTATCTGACTTTACATATCTATACTTTCTTTTTAGTCTAATTTTTATATTACACTCTTTATTATATTTTTCATTATTTGATGTTTAATGTTTTTATATATTCGAGATAAATTATAGTACTAATTACAAAGTTAATATGTATGATTTCACAAAAAGTAATTGGAAATTATGGTTCAAATTATATACTTAAATTTTTTTTTTTAATATATGTCTATCGTCTCACAAATTTAGTTAATATGAAACAGAGTGAGTATATTTATAAGATTGTACTATATTTATTTTGAGATATCAAATTTTAGAAATATTCTTTTTTAAATGATTTAATAGCTTAAAAGATTATGTACATTGATATCTATAAAATTTTAACTCCGGTGGATATACAAATTTATTTACACATTAGTTACGACTGAAAACATAATTTCATTCATTTTATGGTGTGTTTTCCTTCCACGGAAAATTCTTGTTTATAGAGGCATAACAGGGGGGGGGTGAGGGTTTTCTTAGTTTCTTTCCCTAATAATTAGATGAAAGCAAATTTTTCATCTTATTTAGACCAATTTGACTGCGACCAGGATGTACATAGGAGCATTTTTTTCTATTTCAGCAGCTATATATACAGCTACTTCCAGTTTTCAAGTTTAATCACGTTTTTTATGCATTGATATTTGATACTTTTAAATTCATACTCGTCCGTATTGACTATAGTATGTTATATATAGTCGACCAAATTTAAATTTTATACGTCTTTTTTCAATCATTGGTACTTAGTTTTTATATTCGTCGAAACAATACATACTCAATAAACCCGAAGTGGGATTTAAGAAAGAATGATAGGTTAAAGGCTTATATCAACCTTTTAAGATACAACGTAAGTCTTCTCGGTTATTATATTTTTACTATGATTTTTCAATCATTTATAAACCTACAATTGTTTGCAATTTTTAAACTACCGTTTTAAAAGGCATCCACACTTTTATGTTTTAAGAACTTTTTACCTGTAAATGTCTTATTAATATCCTTAATTATTGGCATACTCTTTCTAATTTGTTTTGACATGTTTAAGAGTTACATGATTTTCACGATAGTTTTGGCATGTGCTAATCTTTTCCTTAAAATTTTCTATTTAACTAGTCAACAACCATCACGTAAACATTAAAACAACACAAATATCATATTGCGTAATGGACGGAATTGTTTGACTGCATGCATGCACTTTGTCCATTTCTTTCTTTTTCCTTCGAGATCCATACTTTGACTATAAATTCGAATCACGCACTATAGGCTCATTTCATTCGGAAACTATATTGGTCACTTTGTCCATTTCAACATGAAATACTTCCACTAAGAGTAGGCCGAAATTCGATATAGAGTCTGACATCAGGAAGATGGTAAACTTGGTAGCCACAATTAAAAACAAACCCCTAAATCCTAAAAGTTTTTAACATGTATATGGCTTTCTTTATCTTACGGAGGAGAGGAGGAGGATTTACTCCATCACTCGATGAAGACGCCATGAGTCAAGATTTGGAAAAGGTTTTTTTGTTCGGTTGGGTGGAAGCAGTGAAGGGGAAATTGATCATATTTCTATCCATTCCCTTCCCCCAAAAGTAGCATGAAGAATGGGACAGGGGGCTGTCTATTTATTTATTTTTTTTGAAAAAATAGTTTAAAAAAAGAAAAGGTCCTGATATACTCCTTAACTTTCTCATTTAGAATTAATATACATCTCGCTATAAAAGTGGTTCATATATATCCTTACCGTTATAAAAATGGCTCACGTATACCCTTATTTTTACAAAAGAAGCTCACACATACCCTTTATCTAATGAAAGTGAAAAAACTATTTAAAATTTATTTATTGGACTTTTAACTTTAAAAAATTCATGTAAGGATATATACATAATCCTTCTAGCAAAGTTTATGATATGTTTTAATTTTTCTCATACAAAAATTATTTTTTAACTTTTTTATTATCATTAGGTCAATTTCTTATTTTATTTGGGGGGGGGGGGGGGTTTTTTTCATTGTTAGTGTAAAGAAAAAAATTTAAAACAAAAAAACAAAACCCACTAAGTCTTTGCGCTATAATTGTAACTTGATGTATTTGTAAAAATTAATAAAGAATAGGACATCGACAAGAGGAGAAATGAGATATTGAATTAGAACTCTAGCTAGTCCGTAGCATAAGTCGTACTTGACCGATGGGAACTAGCAAGCGACCATATGAGCGGGATTGGTTAAGGAATTGGGGTCCAAGGATGGTGTGGATTGGTGATGTTGGATGTGTGGAGAGAAGACAATGAACTTAGAATGTCGATGAAACATGTTTTTGTTTCTTCATTGGAAACTCATAATTTTTTTCTGAATTTTGAATCAAAATCAAAATCCCACGTTGTATTCCATGTATAGACTGTAGAGCTACAACATCATTCATTTAATAGAGGATGCAAGACCTAACTATATTAGGTAGCCTAATATATTGTACATTATAACTTGAACATTAACTTCACCTGGCAAGACTAGAGTCTGTCAATCAATATACCCTCTATAATACACTAGCAGAAAACCTGAATACGACATTCTCCAAGACACAGCAGAGCCGTAAAGAACCGTGCAATTTCCCACATATGCATGCAAGTCCCTGGCACCACCAAAATGAAGTGAAAAATAAGATTAACCGCCTATGTATAGGTCGGTTACTTGTGACACGTTAGATGAGCATACAACAGTTCACTCTTTGCAGTGAACATCAAGCAATGATAAAATGACTACTAGAGTTATAAATTTAACAAGGTAGATAACAGCACGCAGCACGGTGCTTGAAAAGAAAGCATATTGGCACCGGCATAACCAAGATACTATCAAAATCTTACAGTCCATAATACTGTATGGCAATTGCTTGTGGCAGTTAAGAATCTTGGTTCTCTGCCTGGAGATTCAAAATTTGAGAAACCACAAGCTTGGATAGCTCGCTGATAGCAGCTTGGACTGGATAATCATCTGTATCTGTTTGCCTTGACAATCCAACAAGTTGTGAACGCAAGGAGTTGTATTCATTTGCAGCAACCTGCGTCTTTTTTGATGTAGCTATAACTTTCTCCAAATCTGTTTCTGATAATGGCCTTGGCTCCTGCTAAAAGAAAAATAAAAATACATTCATCCAAAGAGCTTCGTCCCATGACAATCTTGTGAAGATACAACAGAAAAAACAAACATATTCCCAACAAACCCGTGCAAACACACTGCTGACAATTTTTCCTGGCAAATCTTCTCAATACAGATATCAACATCAGAAATAGGTGCTACAATTCATCAAGCTCAAGATTACAAGTCCACTAATCCAGGGTCAAGCACTAACTATATCACAATAGCAGTTGCAAACTTGCTGCTTTTTTGGGATATACAGTAAAACAAAACAAAAATACACAAGGATTCCCACTTTTTTTGTAATGTGTTTTTCTTTTTCTTCAAGGACCTATTACACAATCAAGTTGAGGTAAAGGTAGGGTAGAAGGCTAATTAGCTGGTAGAGAATTGCAGCTTACCAAGTACATGACCTTATAGATAGGAGGTCGTGGAGGAAACAGATTGAGGTTAGAAGGTTAGTAGGTAGTAGAGTGTCGTCTTGCTCATCCTTCCTTACAAGTAGTCATAGTATTTCTCCTGCAATTTCTTGTCCTCCAATTTCTGTTACATTCTACTATCTCTTCTACTTCGATTGTTGCACGATTTTGTCGTAGTATTGTTCCTATTTTTCAAGAATACTTTGTCATGCTTTCCATAGTCTTTGCTTTTGAAAGGCGTCTCCCTAAGAAGCAAGGGTCCTAGCATAGAAGTCGTCTCCCTATAATCCCAGATACACTCTACCTCTCTCACCCTCTCCAGACCCACTTTTAGGATTAACACTGGCCACGTGGTATGTCAACAAAAATGTTTTGATGGTAAATCAAGGAAAATGACAAGCCAGGATGCCAAACTGATTTTAATGAGCCACGAATTAGGGGAGGGGGACGGGACAATCTATAAGAGGTCCGTTTCTAGTATCAATGCCTCCCTCAGGTCAGCATGTTAACAGACCATCTCAACCTATGAGCATTTCAAGTTATCAGCCAAGGTTCCTCAGAACCCCAAAAAGATAAATTTTATTTTAACGCACTCTTCATCTTCTTTTTCCCATTATTTTTCTAATTTTTTTTGGAACCCTAAGCAACAAGTATCAAATGGAATAAGATAAGCCATATGTTGCTTATATTTCTAAGATCCAATACAAATTCAATTAGCATTCACAAAAAAAAAAAAAAAAAATAATAATAAAATAACACAATACGAACTCAACCCACCGCGGAAGGCTTTTTCCACTTTTCTCATACATTACATCAAAGGTCACGGAAGGAAAATTAGGCAAAGGCTTTTTTACAGAGCTCAAAAAGATCTGAACCAGTGTAACCATCACATAAACTAGCAATGCGGTCATAGTCGATGGTATCTTCCACCCTCTCTCCCCTCAGAATCACCTTCAGAATCTCTGCTCTCTCTTTGCGGTCGGGGAACCCAATCTCAAAGGCTTGAGGAAGACGTCGGAGGATTGCTTCATCAAGCTCAGATGGGCGATTAGTTGCAGCAAGAACCCTCACTCGTGCATTCTCTACTCAGTGCATTTGAACAATGATTAACGCCACAACATCAAAACACAGTAGCTATACCACATTCAACTAGATAAAAGAGGACCCATCCAAATTATATGGACCCTCCAAATAAGACATGGATAGTGACAATTATATGCCGAAACACCTACTTAGGATGTGAGAGTAAAGTGATATAAAGTTCACCATTAGTTCCTTTCTAATATCTACCAGCTGTACAAACAGTACACACACACACCACATTATATACATACATATGTTATGGCGGGTGGTATTTTATTCCGCTATCAGTGGAGAAAACTATTGGTAAAGCATCAATGATTCAGCGGTCTACTTACGATCTGTGGTAAAACCATCCCATAAAGCCATGAATTCAGTTTTCATGTTTGTTAATGCTTCATGATCGGTGGCCTTGCGCTGGCCCAAAAAGCTATCAACTTCATCAATAAATATAATTGCTGGCTGGAGTTTATGTGCCAAACTAAATACGGCAGCAACTGCAATTTTCAGAAGATCATCAAAATTAGATAAGTATAACACCATGTTGAAACACTATATAGAACTAAAGGACTTCTAAGACATTACAAGACATGATGAATATACAAATCATCCACATGAGCCATCATACAGAGAATTCAAGTTAAAGGGCATCTCATCGTATAATTAGAACTGTGATATGATACTTATGGATGTAAGGCTTTACATAACCTCAACTTAGGGCTGTTAATGAGGAATTTGAGACGAATTTTCTAGGCATCCTAGTTTTGTAGCATGACAAAGGTCACAGCTTCTCCTTCCTCGAGAATCCATATTGCTATTTAGACAAATGAAAGCCCGTTAGTTTCCATGGGTTCTCCATGGACAAGGCAACCTTAAATCTAGCCTGCATCATTTACACTCCTTTATTTCAGTATGTTCCAGTCTTCTTCATCTGGCCGAAGTACATTAATATGGATCCAATAATCCATTGGGTGTGCATCCACATTTGCCCATGGCTCTGTTGTATTGGCTTAGTAGACTGTTTATAGCTTTCACTTGTCGAGAGGGATTCAATTAGCAAGAGCTTATTTATTATTGCTTCTTCAACAAAAGCAATTCTCTTACCTACAAGCCCTTCCCCTCCACCAGAACCAATGGAATCAGGTCTAACTCCACTCTCTACCTTTCCACCCAAAATCAAGCCTCAAATCAGCCAAAGAATCCATGGTGATGAATGCTTCACTTTTCTTACCTTTCTTCTTTTTGGATGACAATGGCGGGCCTTCTGTTCAATGACTATTCCAGGTACCTACTAGCGGGTTAACTCTCTAGGGCTAAGGCAGATGGAAAAAATCACCTGACCCTTTTTTTATTGCCTTCACTAGGCTGCACACTTGGGTGCCAATTTTCTTACATTACTTTTGGTCTTAAGACGAAGGTATCTCTGTTGTGAGGATTTTTTTTTGGGTGTGTGTGTGAGGATTTGATACTTCTGTGAGGAAATAGAATTGTATGGAGCAATAAGTTGATGACCGTGAATGAGTTACCATTCAATCATATGTAAGCCGGTGGCTTGATAGAGGACATGGAACTTACAGTATAAACTAATTCCAGCAACAAAACATATGAAGCAAGGAAGTAAGAGAGCTTATGATTCACTAGATGGTAAAGAGAAGCCAGTTTAATCCTCATAATCAAAATTAAATGCTTAAGCCAGGATAAGAGTACTTCTTTTGATAAGCAAGCTAGATAAGAGTTCAACTATATCGTAATATACAAGATAATATATATACTATTCATACCTATATATCTTAAATTTCAAGTGTTCTTTTTTTTTTTTTTTTTTTTTTTTTGAAAAATGACTAATACCTTGAATACCCATATCATCCCTTGAGCCAGTGTCCGTGTAAGGTAGATTAACAAGGCTATAAAACATCAAATCCTATTATCTACTTTTTCTTGCAATTCTTGCAACATTTTACTCCCGAAAATCCTTAGTGATGTGGTTTGCCATTCTTTGCACTTAAAACAAGCCATTTAAACAGCCATCATTTTATATAAGGATAACCTTACTGATGCCTAAAGCTCGTAGTCTTGCTAAAAAGAAAAAAAAGAGCTGCAAGAGTGAAACTAAAAATTCAAACAATATATAAACATGTCAACAAGCTAATTACATACTTCAAGCAATAAAGCAATTTAACGAGCTAAGAAAAAAGCTACAAGACGTTTTTGAAAGCTTGAAACGTTCCAGGGTTGGATAATATCAATGCTAAACCATAATGAGTCTAAAACTAGTCTCGAGTGTGACAAGCCTTCTTTTTTTCTTATTTCAGATCCATCATATAAACCATTAGCAGGCAATTTCACGAATCGAATAGAGCAAACCAAGAATCACGACCTATCCAAAAATTCACAGAAAGAAGTCTTGATTCGATGTTTATGTTTATCAGTCAAAAATATCATCAAGCTACTATCGGTGATTTAGAGTTTTAGAAAACATAAACCAAGAATCACGACCTATCCAAAAATTCACAGAAAGAAGTCTTGATTCGATGTTTATGTTTATCAGTCAAAAATATCATCAAGCTACTATCGGTGATTTAGAGTTTTAGACAACATTATCTTGAAAGTGTTTCCTAATAACTACTAACAAAGCTAGGTTTTCCAGTTTTTTTACTACTCAAACTTCACTAGTTCATACAGCGTGTTCACAGCAAAAGAACTCCCATCGATCACAAAATCTTGAAAGAGATTTAAAATTAGCAGATCATCTCTCATGTTGAGGTCATGCAGAATGTCAGTTTGTAGATGAATCATGAATGTAGAAAGGACCAGCAAACAAGCAACTTCCTTATGAGATATTTTTACATGACACAGTACTTATGCTCTTTTGGACAGTATAATGCTTGTAGAGCGCTTCAATAACAAACACTGAAACAATATTTTTAGAAAAAAAAAATTACGACAAAATGCAGTTCAATGTACTTTCAGCAGTCAAGCAACACACCCGAGAATAGAATAATGCTAAGAAATGAACCTTGCAAGACTAGAAGAAAAAGCTACACTCACCTAATTTTTGTGCATCACCGAACCATTTGCTCATCAAATTTGTATGCTCACATTATAACAAAACAGCACTGACTCTTTAGCAATTGCTTTGGCACAGCTGGTCTTTCAGTTCCAGGTGTCCATAACGCAAAGAACTCCTTTTTTGTGGGCCGAGTACCTTCCGTGAGAGAAAACACTCAGTCCTTCGCATGGGAAGCAGAACTAATTCACATACGCTTGCTTAATGATTTCCTTAACCCCCGCCAATGGAATTAAATTCCACATCTATATGATCAGGGTTCACTACATCACAGGCTATCACATCCTGTTGACACAATGTACAAAAGAGACATAAGTTATCCCATCTCAATAATGAGAATGATTGAATTCAATATGAAAATGATCATTTTTTACTAAGCTAGAAGATTCTACAAAGTCTGATTCTTGAAATTGTTCAGGCCAAGAAAGAAATATTCTACTTGAATTTAAATTTACTCCTTATAACATAAACTGATCTGTCTTTTTAAACCTAATTTTTCATATATCACAGGTTTTCATACTGGTAGGTACTAAGTTGGAGCACGAGGCAGGAAGCTCTGACAAATCAATAGGAAAATGATCTTAATAACAGAAGTAAATATAATGTGCACTGTTCAATACTCTTAATAATTCAGACAGGTAGAGAAAAACAGAAGTACACTTTCATCTTCAACTGAAAAATATCATTTAAACCAAATTTTTCAGAAAATTGAGTCAGATTCACAAATACCACAATTTACAAGAAGTATAAGAGCACAATATTTTCTGAAAACATATGGTTAACTCTCTATCCACCACATGAACAACGCCACACCATCCAATATTCTCTTACAAGAGTCGTCTCACCAATGTAATGAAGGATTACACGAAATAAATACTAGTATTAATTGATAACAAGTGAACATCTAAATCTTAATCTTTGCCAAATTAATCAAGATTTGAAGACTGAAATCACCGCACAACTTTCATCTGCAAGGATTGGTATGCCATTGCTCATAACCTCATCTCATAGACAAATAAGCACACGGATGCAGAAAAGACGGTTCCTTTCAACATAAGCTCAAACCAAAAAACCATTTTAAAAAAATACAACCCCGATATGGATTAAGCCCCAAAACAATAACTTCAAGGAGCTGAAATATCCAAAATCAAACTTCCAGCTAAAATTAAGAAAGTAGCTTACTCTTATTCAACTAGCAATTAGATGCAGCATTTTTACCATGTCATTGAGTGGTGAGCGGGCTAGCTTTCATGTACCTCGACTAATTCCACGGAATAACTGTCACCTCCCACCAGGCATCAAGGTTAAGAAAGATTGGAAAAATCAGCTAGTGTTTTTGACTCCGTTTTGGGATTAGGGCTCTCAACCACATCATTGACCACTAGGCCACACTCTTGCATGTACACTACCTAAGCTCTTTTCTCTCGAAGCAGATACACTCAACGGGTACATGTGAAAGATTACTAACATATTAAATTTTTGAAGCACAATTTCACTACTGTAATGGGTGTAGCTATAAGAACCTATAAATTGAATTGAACCCATCAAATTTAAATGCGGAATTAGCCCCATAAGCTCGTACCATCAAGAATTAAAAACCCATCAAATTTAAATGTGAAATTAGAAGAAAGGTGGAAAAACAGACCTCATAGGGATTGGTTTGAATGAGGGGTCGACCCAATCGCTTAGCGATTTCCTTCTTGTGTTCAAGAGCCTTCTTGGATGCCTCTCGATTCGGGTCAAGCTGCCGGAGCCCCACAAACAATACGAGACAACTAAGAGCTGCGCTTGCGGCATAAAGAATCAATTCTTGTAACAATTTGGTCTCTGATGAACCACTTTTCATCCTACAAGATTTGTTCTTTGTCAGTTTTTGGATGAAGAAACTAAGGCGTTTGGGTTATCAATTTTTTACACTGTATAATAGAGAGACTCGTCTTGATTATCAAGAAGTTTTTGATTTTGACGATTCCGAAACTTTTATCGGGGAGGATTGTGCTCGCATTTACGTAAATCCCTCACGCGATTAACCTCTTGGCGGCGCCTTTCTTTTGGGCCACACTCACACAATGGTTCTCACATGTTCATAACTAGAGGTTGTGCAAAACTTATTGTCTAATACATATCTAATCCAATAAAATACCAATTTTAAACGGAAAATGGCCTAAACTACCTTTTGAAGTATTGAAAATGGTAACAACAATTACCCATCCACCTATTGTCCCCCAATACCCTTCGCATCCACCTTTGGTCCAATGTATCCCTTCATTACCGACCAAAATTAAAAATACATTAAATAATAATTTTTATTACGTGGCACTCACCATGGGTTGTTAATTAAATTATTTAAAATATTTAAACCACCATTTTCATTTAAACCCACCATTTACCCCCCATTGTACGACCCATTATGTAACTTTGTCTTCTTGTGTACAGCCCTGATGACTACTGCTCTTCCAATTAAAGCCTGGAAACCCTCCCATTCGGTACGGACGATGGAAGAAGCTACAATTATAATTTCAAAAAAAAATAATACTCAATAATCTTGACTCCAATGAACCAAGTGGTGTTTCAAATGGAATAGAGAGAGAGGAGGGGGGTTTACTACTACATCGTTGAGAAGAACCAACGAACAGGGGAGTTCTACAGTTCCGTTGACTTAAACCAGGAGGAATCAAAGGTAAGTACAGGAAGCAACAAAGGGAAGAGGAGTATGGAAGTGAAGGACGGAGAGATTGTGGAATTTAGAAGTGGAACTCCAGAACCAGTCCTCTACTACACTGATCTATCAGCAAGTCCTTTGGTTGGATAATCATCAGAAGCAAGAAGGTCGGTGAAGAAGTCGTTATGATGAAAAGATGAAAGTGGGGAAAAGAGAAACTTGAAATGGTGTCAAAGTGGGGCGGGTTTAGTTTAAAATGGGTGAGTATGGGTGGGTTTAAAATTATTTTTAATAATTTAATTACAACCAATGGTTAGTGCCCACGTAATTAAAAATTGTTTATTTAATTATTTTTTAATTTTGGTCCGTTAATGAAAGGGTAAATTTGGACCCAAGGTGATGGAAAAGGGTATTTGGGGGCCAATAGGTGGATGAAGGGTAATTGTGTACGCATTTTCAATACTTCGAGGGTAAGTTTAGGCCCTTATTTCCGAAATTTTAAATAGTTTAGTATAATAAGTTAATTAAAGTGTTTGGCACATTTACGGCAGGGTAGTAATTTCAGCAGTTCGTTTGTTGTAATTTGTGGTCTGTATAATTTGCGAATTTGTATAATATCCCAGTAGTTTGTATCATTTTTGGATGCATTGGTTAATACTTAATTATTTTTTTTTTGTTATAAACTCAAAATAAACATATATACAACTGAATCTGCATGTTGATTCTAATATTGGATTTGAATATTTCGAATACAATCTCTAAATTAAAAAAACTCTCCCCGTTATCCAATCAAAATCTGAAATTCCTATAATACACCAAAATTCCCTTTACGATTAGTTACAAACACTTTTTGACCAGCATTTCGTGATAGGTCATATACACACACAAATCATTAATAGATAGGAACACAGCCCAACCAATTTCCAAAATATATACGTGGTATCAAATCAAACTAAGTAACTAGCTAAACGAAAGTCTGAAACTTGGTGATTAAGCAAAGTAACGGAAAGAGAGGATTCGAACCCTCGGTCAAAACAACCACCTACACAATAGTTTTTCAGTGCGCTCCTATACTCCAGTCGTCTCTCCTACATAATTTAATGACCCCAAAATCGAGTGATAAAACAAAAAAATGTCCAAATAAGACATCCATGCTTAAAAAAATCGATAATTACACATTTATTCACACAAAAAGAATTATATCTATTTATCGGAGTGGTACATGACCATTTTGGTTCGAGTTTTTTCAATATCAAATCAATTATTTATATAAAATTTTAAATTTTATAAATCAGACCAACCTAAGAAAATCAATGTTTTTGGGGTTTTTTCAACCTCGTGTTGGTTCGGGTTTTCAAAATACCAAATAAATCGTTGTGTCAAAATTTTTAATTTATAAATCAAACCACATAATAAACCTAATTTTTTTCAGATTTTTAAAATTTTCGGTAAAGTTTGCATACAAACATATAAGTAGTGTGTACTTCGTAATACAAATTATCTATAGGTGTTTCTATCAAGAAAATACCAAAAAAAATATATAATATGAGTATTGATGACACAACATATCAATTTAAAATAATAATAAAATCATCATATAAAATAAATATTGTAAAGTCATGTGAAAATATCATAAATTTTAAATATAACTCCATCATTGGTTAAATAAGTAAATAAGTTTAGTTACAACATTATAAAATATTAAGGAAAATTAAAACTAGATGATGTATTTTAAAATTATGAAACCAATGTATAACTAAAGAACAATATTCAATATTATTGTCATTCTTGTGTGTTGAAATCGATTTATCTTTTTGCAGTAGTATTATTTGATTTTGATTTAAGTTTATTATAATTCTCAACATCTATGAACTTAATTTTTTATTGGACCAGTCCGATATTCTAGTTTAACTTAAAATAAAAGAAATTAATAGATATAAACTATAAATCGTAATAAAAAAATATCTTAAAATTATATCAAACGTAAATACATTGTATGTATAAACTAAATTTTAAAATAACATATACAATGTCGGGTTGGTTTGGTCTCGGGTTGTTGTTCTTTAGTTAAAATCAAACCAAACTAAATATAGTCGAGTTTTTTTTCCAATATCAAATTAAGTCAAACCAAATCACTAGTCGGGTTCTTTTTGGGTAGACTCGATTTGCAATTTGATTTGATTTACGATTCGGTTTTGTACGCCCCTATCCATTGATAAGTTGTGAAGAGTTGATACAAATCACGATAATATGTATTTGTTCTCGAATCTGTCATTGAGAGAAAAATAATTAAATCATTGTGAAATACTCGACAACTTCTTCTTTTTAGTCCAGCATGGTGGTAAACATAAAATCAAAAAACAGAAAGAGAAATGAGACTTTTTTTGGATCAATTTTATATTTCATATATTTTATTTGACTTTATGTGGAAAAAAAAATCTTTTCTTGTTACTTTGAATATTAACTATTCAATTAAAATGAAAATACTACAACATTCTTGTTTTCAAAATCAAATTTCTTGGAACAAGAGGCTCGGTTGGGGTAATGATCAGACCGTAGTCATGAGTATAAAAGAGGTTAACGACCTGTTTAGTCGTTTTGAGCAGCAAATTTTATTTCTGGAAAACTGGCAAGAGGCAACTAATCCAACGACGGACCGTCACGGCACGACTGACTTGTCGTGGAGGTCCTCGTCCCATGACACTTAGAAATTCTGAAATTGGGTAACTGAACAATCGACTCTCTGAACGCCACGAACGAAATGGCAGGACGGACCGTCCTCAGGCAAATGACGGCCCGTCACAATACTTTTTTACAAAAATCAGGTGTCCTGACCCTTGCGACGGACGCCAGGACGGACCGTCGCAGACACGACGGCCCGTCACGGCTGCGTAATCCCAGGCGGGGTCGGATTTCTTTCTGATTAATTCATTTAAGGAAGGGGCGTTTTGGACTATTTCCTGCTTTTAATTATAAAGTAATGGGTTAATGTTAATAAGTCTAAATGACTTGAAGTTGTAAAAGAGGTAACCTTAAGTTAAATTTGATTATTCGTGCCTCTTTTAAAACTTAATTAATATATAATTAGGTAAAAGAAAGAGGGTTGAATAAGAAAAAGAAAAAGAACAGCAGGAGCTAAAGAGGAGAATCGAACGAGAAGAGAAAACACAAGGCTTGGGAACTTCCTTGCTGATCACTAGCCTTTTCGGTGGAGGTAGTTATGGTTTTTACACTATTCGTGTAAACTCTTAATAGCGAATGTAATGTGTTGGGTAGTATTATGAGTCTTCTTTAGCTTAATTGTGGGTAATGCATGATGTGATTTTACATATATATGATTTGTATAAACAAGCATGATGAATGCTATTGAATCCCAAATCTTGTATAACAACCTAATCTCTCTTGTTAATTGGATGATGCCTTGGTAGAGGGAAAGAAGGCTTGTATAAATTAATAGAAGAGAATTAGTGGATCGGAGTGTCACGGGCCTACACATAGAATTAGTGGGGGGACGGGTTGTCACGAACGACACGTAGAATTGTAAGGGATCGGAGTGTCCACGTACCGACACATAGAATTAGTGGGACGGTGTCACGAACCGACACGTAGAGTAGGGGATCGGAGTGTCACGTCCCGTACACATAGTAATTAGTTTGGACGGGTGTCCACGAACCGACACGTAAGATGTTAAGGGATCGGAGTGTCCTACCGAAATAGAATTAGTGGGACCGGTGTCCGAACCGACACATATATGTCAGGGGATCGGAGTGTCCCTATCGACACAAAAGTAAATAAATATAATTAAATCGTGAAAGATTCTAATATACTCAATCTAAAAGAACATGATCCAAATGTATGTGTGGAGGCTGAGTCATCATAGATATGATCGGTCCGGATGATATTTAATAAAATGTGTTTTTAATTGTTTGCTATCACATGTTAAGATATTAGTTTGATTTTATGATATTATCTGAGATATTTTGCTTTCTATTTTGAGTTGGCCGATGATATCTACTCAGTCTTTTGTGGTTGTACTGACCCCCCTACTTTTTATGTTTTCTTTTGTTTATTTTTGGAGGGAGTGCAGCACACGTGCCGTCGTCTTCACTCAACCGCAATTCTAGCCAGTCTTCATCACACCGATCTTCCTCAGGGTGCGCTCTTGAATGCTTCTAGCTTGACTGGATCTCCTTCCTCATGTCTTGATGCCTTGAAGTTCCGCATAGATAGTTTTGTTATTTTAGCTTTTTAGAATACTCTTAGTTGAGTAATTGATCATAGATGTTTCTTGTGGTGATGACTTTCCAGATTTTGGGGATAATAATGAGATGTGATTTTTAGAAGTTATTGAATTGGTTTTTATTAATGCGTTTAATCTTTTCTTTTCCGCCTGACTTTCTATTGATATTACATTGAAATGTTCGGTTTAGATGGTTTGGTTCGCTACACATAGGTAGGGTAAGTGTGGGGTTCCGTCGCGATCCGATTGGGTCGTGACAAACTTTGGTATCAAGCATTAGGTTGGTGGTCCTCATCACAAAGAACAGGTCTAGTAGATCTTAAGACGGTAGGGGACGCCTTTTAACTTTTTCTTTGAGAGGCTCTAAGAACTTTAGGAAAATTCCATGCTTTCTTTATTTCTTTCGTTCTATTACTTGGATCCAAATGTAATCTAAGTGATCCAAATTGGTATCTGACATAACCATCTTCCACTTCTCTTTCGCAGATGGTTAGAACTAGAGCACCGACATTCCAACACCTCAACATCAGCAAGACAAGATCCCATCTGAAAGCCAAGCCACTGGGGCGTAGCTCGAATGGAACATGGGCAAGAGGCCCTGTAGAGGTTCGTGGGAAGGCCGTCCTCTATAGGAGAGGACGAGCACCTAGCCCTCTGGCTAGGGCTGTGACTCCTCCACCGACTGAGGAGTACCTAAAATTGGGGATGATTGGGAATAATGAACGTACAGAATGAGGAAATGCCACCCCCAACCTACCCCCGGAGATGATCAATCAGGTTCTCGCTTATCTTAGTGGGGTGTTCTGATCGGGTCAAGCACCCCCATGTTTCTGCACCAACACCCTCCGGTTTCAGAAGTACAACATGCAGCCACTATGGCTCCCTCGTATGATGCCTCATTGACATAGGCAACGTTTCCCACGCTTGACTACTGGGCCTATCATGACAAAAATGATCAGCAATGAACTTTTTTTCAGTAATGGGGTTTCTTGAAATTGAAACCGTCCATTCATTCAAGGGTGCCGAATCTAGGCATGCCTACGATTTCTTGGTTTTTTGACTGTCATGAGCTTACTCCAACAGATGGGTATATTATAACGGTTTGGTGTTGAGTCGTGGAGTTATCAGTGTTCAAGGAAAGCCAAAATGTGGTGGCTGTCCACATGTTGAGTTTTCAACCAACAGAGCGCCACCTATGACCTTGGCATCATTTTCTGTCTAGCTTTGTTTATGGAAAAGTTCCCATCCTCCCCCGTACTTTGAGGGATAGGAAAAGGGATTTATTTTTTGACCTAGATCAAGGTACGGATTCGGTTAATCATTGAGGCTAAGTTTTTCGTGCACTACTCCAGATAATGGCCACCCAACTTTGTTTCAGTCCACAAGAGCGGATTCGCCGTTTTGTGAAGGGGTTGAGATCAGAGTTGCGATTTCAGCTTTACAGGTAGCGGGCCACAGCAAATCTTTTTTCAAGATGTAGTAGACTGCGTGTAGAGGTGGACGGAGTGATCTAGATGAATTCACCATGGCATCGACATCAAAGATTTTTTCCGAACGGGGGGTGAGTTAATGGTTCTTTACTCTAGAGGGACAGGTTTCCGGAGGTTACTCAGTCGACCCATTCCATCTTCACTACAAGCTGTATTTGGGGGTCCACCTCATACCGGTCAACATTTCTCTGAGAGACCCTGCGTGAATCTAGAGAGTTTATGGATGTGGGGAGACTGGACATATTTAGGATGAATTGTCCCAAAACAGAGTAATAGACCCCCAATAGCTAGAGGTAGAGGTGGTCTTGGTAAAGGCCGTTTTTCTGGAGAACGCTGTGGCCGAGGTAAATGGTGGTCCCAAAATGGCCGGGGTACGGGCAATACTGGAGCCCTACAATCACAACCGTGGTAGGGAAAGCAACGGACCAAACAACGAAAGGCCCATTGTTTAGGCTTTCCCTAGGCGATTGTCGAGGCGGATGACATCCCGATGTTGTCCAGCACAGGTAATCTTCTGGTTTGTGATTGCATGGCTTCTGTATGTTTGATCCTGGATCCACATTTTCTTATTTATCCTTCCTCATTTGCTAATGGTCTAAATTTACATTGTGAATTACTTGATACGCTATTTCGTGTTTTCTACTCCGGTGGGTGGAGTCTTGGTAGTTGGAAAAGGTTATAGGTCTGGTTTGGTGAACTTTGTGGGAAGCAACACTTATGTAGATTTGTTATGCCTTAGAAATGGTTTTGAGTTTTGATGTAATTCTGGGTACGCCTGGCGTTCTCGCAATTGGCGATCTTGGATTGGTAATGCTAAAACGGTGACGTTAGCCAAGCCTTGGACAGTCCTTTAGTGTGGGGGTGGGACTACCTTCCAATCCGGTGCGTATCGTCTCCCTTTCTTCGTGTAAAGAAAAATGGTTAGTCAAAGGGTGTTTAGCTTTCTTGGCACATCTCAAGGATGACACCTACCCAAGTACCTTCGATTGAGTTCGTTTTTCAGTGGTCCCGTGAGTTTTTCTTCTGGATGTGTCCCTGCAGATCTTCCTGGTAATGCCACCAGATAAGGGAAGTGACTTCCTGTTCTTGATCTGAACCGGGTACTCTCTCCCCATTTCCTATACCCCCTTATAGAAGGGCTCCCGCGGATTAGAGAGTTAAAAGCCCAACTCAAGAGTTGTTGAGCAAAGGCTCATTAGACCAAGGTGCATCTCCTTGGGGTGCTCCGGTTTTTTTGTTTGTGAAGAAGAAGGATGGGAGTTTTCGAATGTGCATAGACTACGGGCGGCAGTTTGAACCAGGTAAACCATAAAGAACAAGTAATCCTCTTCCTCGCATTGATGACTTGTTCGATCAGTTTACAAGGTGCTTGTGTCTTCTTTAGATTGACTTGCGATCCGGTTATCATCCAATTGAAAAGACGGGCATCGGATGTGCCAAAAGACTGCTTTTAGAACCAGGTAGGGGCATTAACAAATTTGTAGTGATGTCTTTTTGGTCTTACGAAATGGCCCCTCTGCGTTCATGAGTTTGATGAACGGGAGTTTTAAAAGCATTTCTGGACCTCTTTGTTATCGTATTTATTGATTATATACTGATATACTTCCAATCATTAAGAAGGAACATGAGGAGCATTTGAGATTTGTTGTTGGAAATGTTTGGGGAGAAAAAGCTTTAATGCCAAGTTCTCTAAGTGTGAGTTGTGTCTAGATGCAGTGTCCCTTCTTGGGCACGTGGTTTCTAGGATGAGTGATGGTGGATCTTCCTTCTAAATCGAAGTAGTGAAGAATTGGGTAAGACCACTAATGTGTTCAAAATAAGAAGCTTTGTTTGGTTTAGCCAGTTTTATTTATCGCGATTTGTCAATGGGATTCTCTTCTATTGTTCCCAACTGACGAACTGACTACGCCAAGGTTCATTTGTATGGTCGGATGAGTGTGAGGGAAAGCTTTCAGAAGCTCAAGAATCTGTTGACTACTGCACCAATTCTCTACCTTGCCAGTGAAGGTAAATTTTCATTGTCTATTTGTAATTCATCCTATTCGTGTTTTGGGTGCGGGTGCTAATGCAAGAGAAGAATGTGATTGCTTATGCTTCAGACAATTAAAAGTGCAGAACGTAACTATCCACTCATGATTTGGAATTGGCCCGCGGTAGTGTTTGCATAAAAAGCAATGGGAGACACTTTTATATGGGTTAAGTGTGAGGTCCTTACGGAAATCATCGTAGCAACAGTATGTCTTTACTCGAGAAGATTTGAACTTGAGACAGATGAGAATGGATGGAACTTCGAAGGACTACGACCATCACTATTTGTATCATCCGGGTAGGCGAATGTTGTAGAGGATGCTTTAAGTAGAAAGGAGCGGGAAGCATTGGAAGTCTAGCTCACTTGCAAGCTCTAGACGCCCATTCTGGCTAAGAAGTTCAGATTCCTGTCTAACGACCTTAATGGAGATTAGAATAAATGAGAAGAGGAGGATTTTTAGCTTGTTGTGGGAGGCAGATCGTCTTCCTTGACAAGAATTAAGGGAAGCAGTTTAAATGATTAAAAATTGATCCGGATCCGAGATAAGTGTTGCAAGAAGCTAAAGAATGCGACAATCGAGTGAGGGAAAAAGGTTATTTTGAGGATTAAGGGAAGGGTAATTTGTACCCCGCGTCGATGATTGAATCAACACTATCTGACAGAGGCTCATAGTTCAAGTTATTCAATACATCCGGTGCAACCAACGATGTACCGTGACTAAGCAACATTTTGGTGGAGTAGAATGAAGCCTTGACATGGTGGATCTTATTGCAAATGTCCAAACTGGTCCAACAAGTAAAGTTCTTAACAACCAAGGCCGGAGGAACCTTTAGTATGAATGCCCATTCCGGAATGGAACATGGATAGAATCGCAATGGACTGCACGTGGTTGGTTCTTCCAAAGACGATTGGTAAGTACGACTCTATTTGGGTGATTGTTGATAGGTAACTAGTCCTGCTTCATTTTATTTCCGGTTAATGGTGACTTACAATGCCGAGAAGTTAGCCAAGATCTATCTCTCCGAAATCGTTTCGATTGCATGGGGTTCCCACTATCCATCATATCAGATAGAGGTTACGCCGTTTCGTCTAAGTGTTGGAGAACATTACATGCGGAATTAATGTACTAGGTTGTAACCTTAGACCGCGTTCATCCTCAAGACCGATGGTCAGTCTAGCGAACCGATTCCATGTTGGAGTGATATGTCTTCGTGCGTGTGTGCATGGAATTTTTTTGGTGGCCATTGGATAACTTCTGACCTTCGCGAGTTTTTCCATATAATAATAGCTATCACGCAAGCAATTATATGTCTCCATTTGAAGCATTGTATGGTAGAGTATGTAGTTCCCCCATTGGGTTGGTTTGAGCATTCGAGGTTAGACCTTGGTACTGCTCTCTGAGGGATTCGATAAGAAAGTGAAATCTATTCAAGAAAAGCTTCTAGCGGCGCTAAGTAGGCAAAGGAGTATTCTATCGAAAGGTAGAGACTTGGAGGTTCATGGAAGGTGAAGAAGTCTTGCTGAAAGTTTCGCCCATGAAGGGTGTGAATTGCGATTTGTAAAAGAGGTAAGCTTAGTCCAAGGTATATTGGTCCATTTTAAGTTCTGAAGCGAGTAGGGGAGGTGGCTTATGAACTAGCCTTGCCTCCCGCAACTCCTCCTAGTACATCCGGTATTCCATGTGGTCGATGTTTGAAAAGCTACCATGGGATGTAAACTCCATTATCCGTTGGGATTCAGTTTTGCTTGATGAGAATTTGTCTTATGAGGAAGAGCCTTTGCTATTTTTTAGGTAGAGAAGTTCGCAAGTTAGGTCAGGGAGACTGCATCCATCAAGGTGCAAATGGGAAGAACGACCGGGTTGAAGAAGCTCCTTGGGAGAAGGAGGCCGATCTGCAAGAACAGATACCACATCTGTTTACAGACTCAGGGCACTTCCTTTGCACTCTTGTTTTCTTCTCATGATCGTTCGAGGCGACCGATGGGTATTGTATCTATTGTAACGACCTGTTCATCGTTTTTGAGCAGGCAGATTTTTTTCTGGAAACTGGCAGAGGCAACGTAGATGCCACGACGGACCCGTCACTACGGCCACGACGGACCGGTCGTGGAGGTCTCCGTCCCATGACACTTAAAATTCTTGAAATTGGGTACTGAAAATCGACTCTCTGAACGCCACGACGAATGGCGAGGACGGACCGTCTCAGTCATGACGGGGCCCCGGCCACAAGACTTTTTTACAAAATCAGGTGTTTTACCCTTGCGACTGACTCAGACGGACCGTCCGCAGACACACGGCCCTTCACGGGCTGGCGTAATCCGGCGGGGTCCGGATTTCTGATTAATACTTTAAGGGGCGTTTTTGGGACTATTTCTTGCTTTAATTATAAAGTAATGGGTTAATGTTAATCGTCTAAAATTCCTTGAAGTTTAAAAGAGTTAATCTTTAAGTTATTAGTGGGTTTATTCATAGTGCCATCTTTTAAAACTTAATTCATATGATAATAGAGTAAAAAGAAAAGAGGGTTTGAATAAAAAGCAAAGAAACAGCAGGAGAGAAAATGAGGGAGAATCGAACGGAATAGGAAAACACAAACACAAGGCTTGGGAAATTCTTGCTTGCATCCTAGTCTTCGGTGGGGGTAGTTTAATATGGTTTTTACACATTCGTAGTAACTCGTCATAGCGAATGATATGGTTTTGGTAGTATTATGAGGTCTTCTTTATATGCTTAATTGTGTGTAAATGCATGATGTGATTTTACATATTATGATGGGTGATGAAACCAGCATGATGAAGCTATTGAATCCCCAATCTTGTCTAAAAACCTATCTCTGTCAATGATGATTCCTTGGTATAAAAGACGGCTTGATACATTCATAGAATGAGATTAGTGGATCAGTGTCACGTGCCGACACTAGAAATAATGGGACGGGTGTCACGAACCGACACTAATGTAAAGTTGAATCGAGTGTCGACGTACCGACACATAGAATTAAAGTGGGACGGGTGTCCGAACCAACACTTAGATGTAGGGGATCTGAGTGGTCACGTACCGACCACATAGAATTATTGGGACGGGGGGGGGGGTGTCACGGAACCACACGTAAGATGTAAGGGATCGGAGTGTCACGATACCGACACATAATTATTTGACGGGTGTCCAGAACCACACGTAGATGTGGGATCGGAAGTGTCACGTACCGACACAAAAGAAATAAATGATAATGAAATCTTGAAAGATGCTAATATACTCAATCTACAGAACATTATCCCAAATAGTATGGTGTGAGGCTTGAGTCCTCATATATTGATGGTGATTTATACAATGATTTTTTGTAATTGTTGCTAATCCATGTTAAGAAATATATTTGATTTTATGATATTATCTTGAGATATATTGCTTTCTATGTTGTCTATGTTTGATTGGCCGATGATATTTACTCATTCTTGTTGTTGTACTGACCCCCCTACTTTATTTTTTTCTTCTTGTTTATTTGTGGATTGCAAGCAAACGTGCCGTCGTCGTCAACCGCCACCCACCGCAATTCAGCCAGTCTTCTTCCACCCCCGGATCGTCAGGTGAGGCTAAGCTTCTACTTTGGACTGGATCTCCTTACCTCAATGTCTTGATGGCCTTGAAGTTCCGGCATAGACAGCTTTTGTTATTTTAAGCTTTTTTTAGAAATATCTTAGTGTTAGTAATTTTGATCATAGAGGGTTTCTTGTGGTGAATGACTTCCAGATTTTTGGGATATAATGCTTTATTTTACGAACATTTATTGAAATTGCATCGGTTTATTTCTTACTGAGTTTTAGTCTTTTCCGCTTAACTTTCTATTGATATTACATTGAAACTTTATGTTAGTTGGTTGGTTTCCTCACATAGGAGGGTCAGTTGTGGGTGCAGTCGAGATCCTATTTGGTTCGTGGACAAGAGGCCTTTCAAACAAAATCAAGACAAAAGAAAAAATATGTTCTTTATTTTTCTTGAGATTTTTGGCTCTTCTTGGCCCTTCATTTACTTTAGATAAAGAGATTATTGGGTAAATTGACAATCTATTAAGACTATAGTAATTTATTTCATTATTCGTACATAAATATTAAATATAAATCTTCATACCTTACTAGTTATTCTCTTTTTCCTTTAGCCTCCAATTTGACTTTGAGTTCACAACTCAACATTATACAAAACGTGAATACCTAATTAAACATTATATTCCTCTTAATTTCTCTTTGTGTTACACTTATAGAACTTTTGATGTTAGTTATTATTATTTCTATTTTATGAACATTTATCGTGTCATATTGTTGAAAAAGCCTTATTGGTTAAATCGAAAATCAAACTGTTATGGAACAGAATCAATAATAAAAAAATATAAAAAGAATCTTGTTAGTTTTAATTTGGTTATAAATTTAGTGTATTTAAAAATCGATAATACATAAAACTGAAATGAGCCGACCGATGTACACCACCATTTCTAATGGTCTTTTTAAATAAAATTACATACACAACTAAAGATATCATAATCTCTAAAATACTATATGATTTTAAAAAATAACGAAAAACTCTTTCCGATACATCACTATCCTCTCTCAGATATATCTTTATCCCCTCTTGCTAAACATATGTTCTCTCTTAGATATATCTTTATCTCCTTTCAGATACATTCCCCTCATTTAGTAATGTATCATCTGCAATGTTTTGGATAACCAAGGAATGTATCTGAGAACAATGAAAAGTTTGAATTTTTGTAAATTGAAAAACTTTCGTGATAAGATACAATTAGCCCCAAATATATGAAATTTTGTACTATATACAAAAAAAAAGATAAAACTAAATAATAACACAAACATCCATACCTTATATACAAATTTAATCTATACTTTTCAATATGAGGAACTTTCGTATATAATCACTTAAAAATATCCTAATTACGCGTCATAGTTATAGTTTGCTAATTACGATTCGTAGCTACTTGTTATAGGGAGGAGAGTGGCAGTGAGACTGGGAGAGGGAGGAGAGAGACGACCGAGAGAGGGCAGAGAATTGGAAAAAGGTGAATTGTATATATAACTCAGTTAGATAATTGTATATTATACATACGTCTTTGTATATTTCAACGAGCGACTGAAGAGGGAGCAGAGAGGCGATCAAGATTGGGAAACGGAAGGAGATAGACGATCGAGATTGGGAAAGTGAAGGAAGAGATTGTGCGAGAGAGGAACAATACTCTGTATAATAATTCACATCCTCCTTTTTATAATTCGCAGGTAATATTTGTAATAATTAGCAATTAGCGCGTTTTGTATAATTTGAGTAATAATAAGGTCTAAATTATACAATATATAAAACTCAAAATCACGAATTGATACAAACATAAACATGATGAACTTTAAATAATTATACAACATTTTATACACATTACCAAATACAATTATATAAATTATATTATACAAAATCCAAAAACTACACTTTAATACAAACCTTTTAAAAGTTGCATACAAAAATATTGATATAATGAATGACAAAACTGAAAAAATAAAGGAAATCATTGTTTATACAATACAAACTTCGATCGTCTCACATAACAATCAACAAAAATTGTTTATTTTGCAATTAATACAAATATCACCAATTAATCCATAGACAAATGGCTAATTATACAAACTCAAGATCAGCTCACGTAATTAATGATTAATGTTGAGTGATAATGTTAGTTTTCTTCTCCTTCTTCCCCTCCACATACTTCTTCAATTACTCACCAATATTTGAATGTAAATAAAGCAATACAATTTTGAGGTTCATAATTCATTTTATCCATTATTTGAAGTATTGTATCTGATTTTTCTATAGTCATTACTATGTAGTTTCTTCTAAGTTTTAATAGTCATGCAAATCTTAAAAGTTCATTGATTTAGAAAATTTTGATAAATTGCTTTGATGGCCAACAAATCTTTAATCAATATATTGTTAATATGAGGTACAACACATTACAATAAGTTACCTAAAAGAACTTCTTTTGATGGATTTCAATGTATATACAATACATTGTTATTGTTTGAATCTATTTTTCGACTGTTTAATTATCAATGTTCATAAAAGTGGTTAATTATGCATTGTTTATGAATTATACATCATAGCGATACATACTTCAATGAATTCATACTTATCCATATGTATCTATTTGGGTTTTTAAAAAAAAAAAAAAAATTTCATCATCAAAATTTTATATGTTATCTAATACATTTGCGGCAAGTATCTAAGATATTATGATAGTATACACTTTATGAATCTGATACATACTATATAAAATTGTTCAGACATTTAATTTAATACTATACACAATAATCATGTAATAAGCTTATATCATAGTTTAGATGAATCTGATACAATGTTGATTTTGTATCTGTAAATCAAATTATCTTATATATATAATTCTAATCTAGATACATTTTTTAATGAAAGGTAAATACTCAATAGCATTCATATACAATATATACGTTCTAGATACATGCTAAAGGTATAATTTATATTCATTATTATAAAATTTAATCCATACACGATAATACTGAAATTTTGACAAGATACCTTATTGAAATTGTCTTTTAATAAGAGATATAATTCAAAAAAAGGCAGCTGCTAGACAAGTGATCTATTCTTAAAATTTAGGTTCAGTTACATTTTATTTTTAAGTACACATAATTATATATATATATATATATGCGCGCGCTTTTTATATAACTAAAATATATATGTCTGAATGCGCTAGATATATGGGTATGACAAACTAAATATGGTAAAACTATGCAGCAAACCCATGTTTTGATTTAATATGAATCAGTGTAACATATAATTTTATTGGTTTTAATTCATATAAAATTTGGATTTAATTTTATGTTGGATTGAATGATTAATTAATTTGGGCTTTAAAAAATAAATCAGTCCATGTTTATTAATGGCAAGTCATAGTTCTTTCTCAGTTCTCCTTGCAGCCCAAACTCATGGCGTGTACAGTACTAGAAATCCAAGACCAACAAGGTGCTGTCACGTGTCCAAATGAGTGCCTCAATCACGTGCAAGAACCAATCACAAATCACTACCAAATGTCAAAATGACAGCCTTTGGTCAATACACAATCCCTGTTCACCTCCAATACTATAAATAGGGGATGGAGATGACACTCTGAGGGAGTTAGAAAACTCTTACAACAGCATTCTGTCAATTGGAGAATACCTCTTCCCAGATAATCAACATAGTTCTCCCGGGGATCGAATTGCAAAGACGAAATGCTTCTTGACGTTTCCCAGAGATCAAACACATCTCAATGAGGTCTACATAAGCTACAATATCACTACTGCTCTTTGAAGAGTGACATCAGAGTTCCTTCTCTCTCGAGTCCACTTGCATCACATGCAGGTCCTTTTCGACGTTCTCGGGTAGATCAATCAAATACTCTCAGGAGGTTACTCATCTAACATTTCGAGAATCGGTGTTGAAGCCCTCGCAATCACGGGAACTTAGGAGAGGAATAATCTGAGAATAACATCATTGTACCACAAAGATTCATCCTAAAATCATATTTTCTTTTATTTATTTTGCCTTGCGTTACTTTCAGGGGCTTATGAAAATTTTGTTCCAAACAATCACATACGTGTCAATTTTGTATGTGTATGAATACATAGATACAATTATCTTTATATATGATTATGATCAAATATCTATTTTTTTCTCAACTTTGTTATTATAGTATTTTATAAAATAAAAACCTCACAACTTGTGGTATATATAAGTTGTTGTTAGATTCTAAATAAATTCATACTACAGTTTTTATAAAATCTAGTTCATATTCATAATACGGAAAATTCTAAATATTTGGCTCCACAGTTGCTTAGTATTGTTTTAAGAAGATTACTAAAACCCTCTTCGCTATTTAATTTCAAGAATTGGAGTTTCCTCGCATAGGATAAAAATGAACAAAAATTTATTACAATATTGGCACTACAATTACAAAATCAGACACCCCACAACTTGGATCAAAATCACATTGGACACTACAGTGTTGGGCCGTTGAAAAAAATTTTAACGGGCAAAAGTGAATGAAAAAACATTTTTTTTTTAAATTTTTCCAAAATCCAAACAAAGCCTCAAAAGTTATAGTCATTGATTAAACAGTCAACCAGTACTTGTTTGTGAAGAGCAGTGTATGTTAGTCAACGATTTCGTGAAATTTTGAAATATTTGTACTTTTTTGAAAAAAAAATATTGCACAAAAATAATCAGGGGAGACTTTTTTCTCTAACTCTTTAAAAGTGTTAGCAAAGTTTATTTCTCCCTTCCTTTTTTTCCTTTATTATTTATCAATTCACATTATACCTTATTTTAATATATATTATTTTTAAATCCTTAAATCTCAACATTTAATTATTAAAATCAAATATGATTCAATCTATTTTGTTAGTGTCGATTTGATTTGATTTGATTAGTTTTACTTTTAAAAAGCCTATTGCTATAAAATATTTAAAATCACTAAAAATTTCATAATTGTGGTATATTAAATTTAAAAAGCCTGTTGTAATAAAATACCAAAAATACTAAAACTTTCATAAATGCGGTACACTGTCCTTAATAATACAACACCAATTTAACTTTGAGAAAATTACCAATAATCATGATACATTAACATTTAGCTCCAAAATAACAATAACTTTAAAAAATATAACTAACATATTTAGTCCAAATAACAACACTTTAAAAAAATTATTTAAAGACAGAATGACAACATCTTTTTAGAAACTAATCTATAATTTTATAACAATTTGTATATGTGAATGTCTAAGATTATGTGAGTCCTTGTAGATATGGTAGGAATCCTCTTGGGACCAGTTAAGGTTTTCCCTATAAATAAAGGTATTTTTCCTTCAATTGTAATAAGATTGGTGAAGATCTATAATTCTGACTAATACTCTGAATAAGAATCTCTTCTCTTCTCTCCTCTGGCTTTTCTTCTTCTAATTTTATATAGTTTCATACGCATGTTATCTCGCAACGAGAAACTCCTAATATCAAGGTAGGGCCATGAATGCTGGCCGAAATATAAAAATATGAATCCCGTAATGTGTTTGTGTATTCATTGATGTTAACACGATACAATAGCATAAATTATGTCTTTTTACATTACTATAGGTAAATGTTTACAACATTCTTTGTAAGTTTGTGGCTTTATTATTTATTACGTGGAAAAAGACATAGAAAATGGCCAACAAGGCTAAGTATTCATGAATTTTTTATTTCTTTATTTTTTTAATTATATCAATATTATCATCAATCACTTAGTATATACCTAATGATTTTTTGCTGATTAAAATTTGGAAGAACCTAACTGTTCAGAATATAAGCATTGCATAGACGTATCAATTCAGATTGTTAGAAGAGCTTGCAAAGTGAAAGTATTTCAAAGCTCAAGAGTGGAGCCTTTGTTGCACTTTACGTATTATTTCATGGTTGGGATAAGAAACGATAATTAACAGTCAATCGCACTAAAGAAAGGTAGACTGATGGATTCATTCACTGCACAAAGAGATAAACGAATATCGAATTAAAAGTTCGGTCACCATATGTTATAAGATGTTGATTTACAGTCTCACAACTTATGGCCGAAAATCATTTTATTGTATAAGACTTGATTTGATCTTAGCCCACCATATGTGATATATACAATTACTCAAGAAAACCAATGAGTTGTTTTTATGAGAAATCATAAATTACTGACTTTGCTGCATTACGAATTCCAATGTGGTAGTAGTGCATAATAGTCTGAAGAAGACAATGATTGAATAATGTCCATAAATATGGAAGAGGTCTAAAGCTATTATAATTGTGGATAATCTCACATTTTTTGTGGTTCCATTCATAGATGGTGAAGCTTCTGATAAATGGTAAATATGGATCCATTCTCTAAAGGGATGAGGTGTACGCCACCATGCTATCATGTGAAGATGTGCTACCTTTGATCAATGGATGTGGTATCCCAAGAAGAATGTCTCTAAGGAAACCTTATTATAGAAGTTCATACTTTATCTTCAAGCTTGTATTGGACCAAATTATGCAATTGAGGCACAGTTAATGATAAAGAAAAATTTATTAATTCCAATCCTGTCTTAATTTGGCATATTTTTGGGGACCATCATTAACTAAATGTATTACATAAATTATGAAATTAAAATGGACTCCATGGAAGAACCTAAAAATTCTTTTAGATGGGTGATTTTCTCTCACTACTTGTTAGTCAGGCAAGTTAATTATGACTAACATAAACAAAGTTGAGATTGATACTCCTGCATTTTAAGGTACATATATGGATATTTTGTGGGCTTATTCATCACCTAGTGGATTTTGAATACGTTAATGTCCTAATTGATGTTTCTTTCTTCTAGATGGTCCATGTTTGCATATGCTACATCGCAACGTGATGTTTGCAAAAGTATTGACTTAAATAATACATTACCTACAACTATTTCTGATAATCCTATTAGTTCTATTCGTGATGGAATCACTACTCACTTTAGAAGAGGTAGAGTAATTGAGAAAAATAAATATGAATTTTCCTCCCTGAGGGTTAACAGTTGAAATTTACTCAGATAATATGTAAAAAAAAAATCAGAAATTTACTAAAGCAAGGCACATGAAGTAATAAGCTTGGAGTGTACATCTCATGAATTTTATTAGTGGCATGAATATTTGGTCATCCCAAAAATTGTGCATACTGAGTAATGGACCTCATTGAAAAACAAGATTTTCTCAAGAATTCTTGACGTTGCTTGTGCTCGTGATTAAAGTTGATTGGATCAACTAAAGTTAGACTACATCCCTAATTGTGAAAAGTAAAAAAAGTGACACTGGATCCGTTACTATCATTTGAATATGAAAAACGAGATTCATCTTAAGATAATCACATGTGCGTTGTTGTCGAACAGTAGTTTTGGACATTCACAAACTTCTTTGTGTCAATTTATTGAGTAAGAGCACAATTTCAAATACGTATATTCAACACGATTATCTGAATAATATTGAAAATACTCAAGAGATGTGACCACAATATTCTAAATAGTAAAATCATTGTTTATAGAAATAAAGCGTCATAGTTTGATAGAAATACGACTATGCATACAAAAGTAATTGTACACATTATCAATTTTCTTTCAATTGATTATGGTCGGATTAAATATTTTTCATCTGATTATTTTGATATGTAATATATAATCAATGAATATACATTGATGCACAAGGATAGATTCTCCAATGATTGAGATCTATGTTAGTTTGTCTAACATAAAGAGGAGATTAGAAGCAACACAAAAATTGTAAATACTCTTATTGAATGTCCCTTAAGGATAGAGTCTACGACATGCGTGAAGGCCTGATATACTAATCAATTCTAAATAAAATAATCCTTGAAAGGGGGTGGGATCAAGCATCAAAATGATCGATAATAAGAAGATAATAATGCTGACTTGGGGAGCACTAGGACATACCACTTTATGAGACCTCATGAGAGAGTAGCTCACCAAAAAAATGAAGTGATGAGACTCAATAAGTTATGTCGTTTGTGAATCAATGCAAAATAATATATCGTTGATGGTATTTTGATACATAGGCCACGCAATATTGAAAAAAAAAATTATTATGATATAAATTCCTACACTATAAAGCATTGCGAAGTGTTAGAAATAATAATCAAGTGAAAAGTGGATGATGCCTCTTGGAAAGCGTCAAATTTAGTTGCCTTGCCCCCGCAATATAGCCACTAGACGATGTCTAATACTTTAATCGTGAATGGTTGTTTCCTTGACAAATTGATATGAAAAATATCCGATGGGTTCAAAATCTAAAGCATATACAAGTTTTTTGGAAAACTTGTTTATCATCCTCATAAGATGAAATAGATTCTGAAATGCATAGAGCATATACAAGTATTATTCTGCAAGGTTTTTGACTATAAATTGAGAGAATTCCTTGGGCAATAGATTATTTGCTTAAAGATTTGGAATAAGGACTTGCAGAAATCTTTGAAAAACCCCTGAAGGTAAATTTATAAAAACAGCGAGAAGAACGCATATTCTCGTCCAGGTTTTCTACACTCATCAGCTCCCAGATGGTGATATCACATGCAAGAGATATGTTCCAAGTAATATTAATGGGTTGATTTATTCATTAAGTCTCCCTACCCAACTACAACTTTTCAAGAAGATGGTGTACAAGCTTTGAAAAAAGATTCTAGTCTCTGATTGATGTTGCATTAAGGGGGAGTTAATACGCGATGTACTCTTTTTTCCTCACAACGACGGTTTTGTCCCCTGGGTTTGTCTTGTAGATTTTTTAATGAGGCACCCATGAATGCTATTCTTAGATATGTATAACTCTTTTTCCTTCACTAAGCATTTTTTTCCTACGATTTATATTACTAGTAATCAGACAATTTTACAACGAGGCACATAATCTACCCAGAAAACAAAAAATAATCAGTGGGAGTGTTTATCAGCCTTGTTAATTATAGTGATGTCTAATTATGTGGAGTCCTTTAGAAATCTGGTTTAGTTAGGATCCTACTTGGGGGACAAGTAAGTTTTTCTCCCTATAAATAAAGACTTTTTCGTTAATTGTACATAAGATGTGGTGAAAGATTTAATGAATTCTTTTAAATATAGTATAGGTCAAAATTTTTTTCCCTCTCATATACTTTCTTTTCTTCCTATTTTATAATAGTTTCAAAACCGTATTCAAATATAGTAAATTTAAATTTAATTTTATTTATGAAAGATAGTTAGATAGGACCAATTCTAAACCACTAAGTTACCATAAACCCATTACCTTCCTCTTCATCATTCTTTCCCTTTCACGTTTCTATCCTTTTTTCACGTTTTCACATTCTCTTTTTTCAAGGTGCTCACAAATTATTCACCAAAATATATATGTTAATTCAAGAAATTTTCTCTATTGTTAAATGAAATCTCTTTATTAATTCAAGTAGATTTCTCGATTGGCAAGATAATTTCCATTATTTATTTTGATTTGATGTTTAAAATCATCGATTATGGTGTATATTTTGGATTCTACATATTACAGATTTCAATATCAATGTTTATGATTTATATTTCGCATTGTACATATTGCAGATTTTTTATCATTTTTTTTCTATTTTTAATGCACGTATATCACTATTCAGCGAAATATTTATGTATCTTAACTTTAGACAATTAAATATTTTTTTATATTTTTTTATTTCGTTTTAATATTTCAGATTTATTAGAATATACAAATTCATTCATATGTTTATTTTGTTTGATTTTTAGTATATTTATATTGTCAATTTGTCTGTCTACAATGTCTAAATCAACAGTTTATTTGTGTATTCATTCTATCTACATATCAAAAAGTTTTACATTTTTTGCTTTTACATTGTATTTTAATCTCAATTAGTACACCAACATGTTTGTATTTCTTTCTTAATTTTTATTTGTTCTAACCTCATGCTAACAATTTTGTATTTTATTGGGTATTCATTTTGTATTTCAATCTCAATTTATATGTGAACAAGTTTTGTATTTCTCTTTTGTTTTGTATTCAACCTAATTGTATACCAACAAGTTTTGTATTTATGTGCGTACTTTATCTTTCAAAGTCATTTTGTAATTTAAATGAAGAGAGTATTTCTTTTGTACTGACAATTTTATATTCAATCTCACTTTATATTTATAACTTTGTATTTCCATCTCACTTCAATATTCATTTATTGTTGAATTCAACATATAATTCATCATCGATTTGTTTGTATTTTACCTTTAAAGTCACTTTGTATTTTAAATGAAAAAAATATTTCTTTTGTATTCACAACTTTATATTTAATTTCATTTTGTATTTATAACTTTGTATTTTCATCTCACTTTTGTATTCATACATTGTTGTATTCAACGTATAGTTCATGATCAATTGGTTATATTAACTTAATGAGATACAAATTATTGTATACATTCAAACAGAAAAAGCAGCTATTAAATTAAAATAAACAATTTCATTCATATACATTTAATTTGAATCCAAATATCTAAAAAAGGCTATAAATCCCAATACATACAAATTTCACGAATTCAATCAATACAAAAAATACTCTTGACTCATATGAAATATCTCATCCATAGAAAAAAAAGTCAACAAAAACACACTGCTTGTTGTTTCGATATTCCCTAATATGCGACAAAATTTTATCGTCAATTTTTAAAAATTCGTTTGGACAAATTTATAGTCATCATTTTTACAAAATTTCGAATAAAAAATATGTCGTATTCAAATTGATGAAGCTTTGAAAGTTATCGGAGATACAAACTAATGTTCATTAAGAAAAAGCAAAAAAAACGCTCGATAGAAAGATGACTATTAATCTCTTGTTCAGTTAATTAATTTTATTTAAAATCTTATTTTCAAATACAAAACCTTTATTGAAGTTTTTTTGTTCTATGATTTTCTCTGTTATGAATTAATAATTTTTATTTTAAATTAATCAAAATAAAATAAACACATAACTAATCTCTTGACAAATAAAAAAAAATAACGTTTTAAATAAATAATGAAATTATGTTGCTAAGGAGTCCCACTAAAAGCTAAAATGTAATTATCTTGAGATTTTTTGCTAAAATTTTAAATAGATTAAGATGAATTAGCTATAATTAGGCTCATTTTTTACACTCTATAAAAAGAAATATAGATCATTAAAAACAAGTTCCCAAATAAGAAAAAATTACTTTATCAACACAAGTTCTGAATGTGTAATAAAAGGTCCTTAAAAATCTCATTAAAATAAATTGCCAATTAATTAAAAATTCTCTCTACCAAATCAAGTGAAAATATGGCCATTAGATACCAAAAATGATAATAACAATTAGCACATGAATATTAAATGCTAATCATATAAATCTACACTCTCGTATTGTAATTGTATTTATTAATTACTTCTTTCTTTTGAATAAATTCAATAAAAACAATTCTTGTTCTTTTTTAAATTCTAATAATATTTCTACCATTAGTTATTTTCTCTCTTTTTATAATTTCTCCCTGTAATTAGGAAAATTCTATACCTTTTTTTTTCCAACATATACCCCTCCCCTAGTAAACAAAACCCTAAACCTAATCCAATAAATTTTGAGCCCTAATGTTCTTTTTTAGTAATAAAAAAAAACACACAAATTTGGCGGAGTCCATGGATTTGGAAATTTTTGAGCATAAATTTCAGATCAGCAAACTTCAAGAATAAAAAATAAACATCGGATAGAACAAGAATTAAATAAAAAATAAAAATATAAAAAACTTTTGATGTAATTAAAAAACACAAGTGCTTGTTTTTAAGTTCATTTATTTTGCTAAAACTCCCCAACTACCCTCAACTACCGCCCGGTCGGACAAAGAATCTTATTTGATGCGCGGTGGTGGCAACGACTCGAGTCCAAGCGTGAAAATAGATTGTTAATTTCATTAAATTTCAGTGGCATTTCTTTTCTCCTGTCAACAACTCCACCACTATAAATATTACTCAAAATTGTTTTATTGATTTGGAAGATCCAAAGACACTAAAAATCCTGTTTATGTGGAGTAATACAAGTCCAATTTATATTTTTGATTTGCTGTTGTTTGAGTTTGCTATTGATTGTTAAAAAAGTTTGTAACTTTTTTGGGGGTTTGCAGTAGATGGGGTCAATCATAAAGCTTCATGTATTTGAGGAGGTTGCAACACACACGACCAAAATTGTTTGGGCTTATTATCAGGAAAGGTTAGATCTTTTCGTAGTAATTTCTTGATCAGAATGTATTTTTATGATTAATTAGTTTCACTGATGTGAAAGTTCAGATAGACAATCACTGGTCCGTTCATGATTTGAAATCTTGTTTTCTTGATTGGTTTTGTTTTGTTCTCTTATTTGCCCATTAAATTCAATCTTAAGATGAAAATTGGGTTGTAGCAAAGTAATGGTTTCATTGAAGTTAATCGATTGTTTTGATCTAGGGATAGCTTTGCTGATTCTGATATGGTTTTTGTTTCAAGTAGTATGTTGAATTGTTTGTTTTTGTGCAAGCTTACGTTGTTCTTTTCGACTATTCTACCTTTCCCCTGTCTATTTTGTGTGATGGATAGTCATTACACCTTCATGTTCACCACGGCCCTCGAATCTGTGACCTATAGGTTCATTTCGAACACTTTTTTTTTCATGCTCATGGCTGGGCCTGTTTTCTTAGTAACCATAAATTTGGCTTTCCTCCTCTGGTGTTGATTGAACATCAGGGTTGGTATATATCATATTACCCCAAAAAAAAATTAGCCTTTCCTTTGTTTTTTTTCTAATTTTATTACAAATTAATGCATCACCTTAATAGTGTGGGGGGTTAGGCTTGTGAACCCTACATGTCTATAAATACAATTCACATACGGCTACCAAAGCCAGAAGGGACATGGGTACAAAACATGGGCCTAACTTTGTGATAAGAAAAAAGGAGATAAACTAAACAATCTAAGATTGACTAAGGGTCATATAGAACTTTCATCACTATAAGTGCTCTGATCCGGACGCAAATACACATGGGTTCAACTAACGTAAACATTTTACATTTGTTGTATCTTCTCCTTGTGCTATATGAAGACGGGGACGGAGCCATGTTAAAAAGAGGCCCTGCACCAGCGGGTAAGGGAAAGGGGGGAGGGAGAGCGCAGAGATGGGAAAAGAGGCGGGCACGTGAAAAAGAAGGGGAGTGCAAAAAACCGAACAGATAGAAGCAGGGCGGGAGGAAAAGACAAGCAGAGGACAGGGGCTAATGTTGTGTTGATTTCCAGAGATGAAAGATCCTCTAGAGTCCATGAAAGCATTGTCCGCTCATGTGTCTCTCGGTCTGAGTGGCACCGCCCTAAACTATTAGGATTGTGTTTATGGAAACGGTAAAATGTAGTACTATGTGTATCTCTAACAAGTCAAACATAATCTTCGGCTTCTGACTTCCCCCTGCGCTGTTTTCGTCGACTTTGCAACTCAATCAGCAATTTTGGACTCAGTTTTTTGAACAATAAAGTACACTGATAAACAAGGATCCCTTTCATCTCATTTGAATCAAAAACGGATTGATCTCACCTCATAAATTTAATATTCCTCTGTTTTGTGAAAATCGCACATCTTTAGCGAACGGCTAGCCTAATATAATGTTCAACTTATTCCAGCCATTCAGCTGTAGACTAACTGCTGGATATTAAGAAAGCCCAACGTGGAGTAACCTCAAAGATTCCACAGATGGACATTATCTTTAAGTCTACTTACCGGCGTGAATATGTTTACCCACTCGTCCCCTGCCTCGTCTGATTTTTTCTGGATACTTCCTATATTATCTAGGACGCAATCCAGATGTCTTCCATTTGGAGGATCCAGTCCTATTTTTCGCCTTCTGTATGCACTATTGATTGATGGGTCTTGATATTAAATTGCTCCTCGCAGGTGTATGAATGTGGACTCCATTTATTGGAAGAATCATTCCAGGTGGTGAATGAAGTTTTGCTTTCAGCAACAGGTATTTCACGGCAGTTTAGATTATCTTGGTTGAGTTTTAAAATGCATTTCTCTATGGCCAGGCCTGGTATGTGAAATTCATTTTATTGTGTGACAGGGAAAGATGCAACAAATGACTTTGAAGACGTCGGCCACAGTGATTCTGCTAGGGAGATGATGGATAAATATTACATTGGAGAGATTGATCAGTCAACAGTTCCTCTAAAACGTGCTTACATTCCTCCACAACAAGCCCCATAGGAATCCAGCAAGACTTCTAAGTTGTTATCAAAATTTTGCAATCCTTGTGGGCCCTCATTGATTTTGGGCTTGCCCTTTGCTGTTGGCGACACTACACCCGGGAAGTAAATCCATTACAATCTAATTCGAATATTCAGAATGCTTTCTATTTGAATTACATAGGAGCTATAGTAGCTGAACCATGATTATCAGTTTGTATGTGCTTCACAGTTGCCATTCGTAATGACCTATATGTTGTAAACAATAGACTTCACTGGGTTTATGTCTATGTTATTTGACAGACGGCCTTCTCTATTTTGAGTAGTTTCTGTGCTACATCAGTCTGTACTAGAAAATATAGCTGCAGCTAACCGATTAACTCGTAAGCTGAGTTTGAATTATAAGTAGTTGAACCCTATGAGATGAATTTCTTCACCTATAGTCTCCAGACTTTTAATTCTATGCCTCAACACCTAGGCTATCTCCTTGGAGAACAACATCATCTAATACCTGATCTGAAGCTACCCTGGCGGAAACTTGTGAAGGTTTGTTAACATGGGCTGTATTGTTTAATTAAAACTGCTCTCGAGTTGATGGTGCACAATCATAAGCTTTCCCCTGGTTTGTCTCTTCACTTTGGCAGCTCTGGTAGAAAGGTAATGTTCTTATTGTTCCTCCCCCCGAGCCAAGTTACCGGCAAACAGGATAACAATGTCAAACAGTACCAGAGGCCTTTCCAAATGTTTCTGCTTCAGCACACTCAAAAGTCAAAACCAACACCAACCATTCTCATCCCAACATGCTACAATTTCCACAACCATTCTAAGGCTCTCGTGACCACATTCCGGATACTTAAATTTTATAACTGATCCATGTTCGTTCTTGCCCCACGACTCCCAACCCAACACCCCTCCTATGATCCCAATGCAAGTTGGTCCAATAGTTACAGGGACATATCCATGCTCTGAATAAGTTTTTTTCCTATAACTATAACTCCTACAATACATCATTAAAAATGAGAACCTTAAAAACGATATATATTGACATATGGTAGAGACAGTCTGGAACACAGGCTTTCTAATATGGTGCACACACGAACATCGAGCAAAATAGCAGTGCCGTGTACGCGGTAACACGAGTTGAGAGTTTATAGATACCCCCTATCTCTTACCCAAAATAGCAGCATCAGCAATGTTTTTCACTTGTCCAGGTAGAAAGTTCTTCCTCACCACAAACTTGAAGAGCTACCGCCTCACTGATGCTGCATTTAAGCCAAAGAGAATAAATAAGTGGTATAAACTTTTTTGGACAGGCAAAAGGTGTCTTATATCTTGCTCTTGAGATGACCACCAAATCATGAGCAGCATCTAGATAGCTCCAACATCAAGATGAACCACCGATGGTATGTGGGGCACTCCCCTTTAACAATTTCATCATCCAATGCTACTATAACTTCTCAGTGATTTGTTTCCTCCTCTGTATACAGATGCTCGCATTGGTCATAAGGCAAAAGATCATCTGTTTGGTGGAGCACGCTGCCTAATCCTACTCCAAAGCAGACCTTCCCAACTCCCAGCCCTACTAGCGACCTGGGCTGCCCCATTACCTCCCATAGGCATAGTGTTTGCCTCAAACGTCCAATTCCCTCCGAAGAGCCACTAACCACCATCCTGTACAAAAAAACAATCCTCTGCTTGAAGCTTCTCCAAGTGCCATAGAGATGTGAATCCTATTTTGATAATCTTAGAAAATAATATTTACGTTGCCTCCTGATTCAATCTCTCAGCCTGAAGTTATTCGAGCCTTCCTCATGAAACCAACAAAGCACCAAAAAGCGCAATGGTCCCTGTCATCACAGTAGAATGGTGAAGCCAAATCACTCATTCCCTGGCAATAGCCAATTTCAGGGTCATAAAGCGCATGACGGCTTCAAGGATGGCAACTAACCTAGCAGCAATGGAAATCCTTGAGGGCTCTAGGTGATCATAGTCTTCAATCCAACAGCCTGCGCAGAACAGCGTGCATACCATCTTCTACTACTCCCCGGCCCTGAGGTGTGGAATATGCTATCAACCATTCTTCAGTTAGCCGAATGCACAACCCGAATTATTCGTTGCCATGTAAGCAAAATCTTCTGCATTGCAAGGCTGTTTCTGACTTCTTTCCTCTGAAGAGACGAGTCAACCTTGGAATGCAATTCGGTTGTATCATAACATGCCTGTCTTTAGAGAGGAAACTATGATTCACATCATGATCTACAGAAGGAATCAGAATCTGACGACTCAGAGTCGGAGACTCATTTGGCTCCATGGCTCGTGTTGGAACTAGAAAATTCATCCACTTAAATTGCTGTGAACTGTCCTGAATCCTCAATAAATGGGCTCCGGTCCCCCCCTAGAGGGGTTCCGGGCACTGACATCTTCATAGTCGGGGACTCCTCCCTTCCATGAGATTCCACTGTCTCCCGTTGTTTACTGATTCCACCTGCACTTTCATCTTAAGTTTCCTATTGTGTCTTCAGTAAGTTGGCAGCACTTCCTCGAAGCAAATCACTAGTTCCTTTCTTTCTCATTCAGATATTATGCAACCATTAAGGAGTATAGACTATGGATTCCAAAAATGAATTGGAAACTACTAATAATGAAAGGTGATTATAACTTTACTGAAAAGCCGAGATTAAAAAGATTTTCAATTATGACCCCTTTGTCGGGTAGAGCGAATGTATTTTGGGACATAACCTGTTCGTTTTCTTACCGTGTCTCTTTCTTTTTTTGGACGGTCCAATTCTGCTGCACAGACACAAGGAATATTATCAGCCCTGACCCTAGCCTTCACCATGTACAACAATTCGACACATAAGTAATTTTAGAAACAGAGACCCTACAAAAACATTGCCTGCCCATCCACCACCAAGTTTAATAATGACAGAAGCTATATAAGAGCTTGTCCTTTCTCAGCATAGATCTAAAGGACACGAGCAATTTAAGAACCCATTAAATTCACAAATTAAATGCATTTAATTTTCAAGACTTAGTGACCATAGCTTGGTTTCTTTTATATAATCTTTCCATAGAAGACAGGTTTTAACATAATTATGTACTCATAGGAAAAACAGGGGACCCTACAATATATGAAACCGTTTCATAAGAGGATTCACTTAAAAATCCAGTAGAATAACTGCAGTATCTCACTCTTATGGAACGAATAATTGACAGAACGGAAGAAAGTTTTAATCTTCATCAAGCTGGACC